>KK113970.1:412870-469183 GCA_000611955.2 Stegodyphus mimosarum
AAAAAAAAAAAAAAAAAAAAACAGAAGTTTTACGGAATACAACCCTACGCATCATGGTCAGAGATCTTTGGTCTTTTAGAAACTCTGTTATTTATCGGGACATCGACATACCAAACATTGGAGATTATATTTTAACGTATTCTCAAAACTCTTTAATAATGTGTCCCCTTCCATCAATTCGCAAAACGCTGATAACTCTAATTATGCTTCTACAATTAACTGTATAATCCAAATATCACGAAAGATACATAATAATGCCAATTGGTAGTTCTCCTTGAACTGGCATCTGACTATTTCCAGACTCTCATTATTATTTTTATTTGCAAAGATATGGTTTTGTTTCCCTTATTTTAGTATCTTGTTTTTACGTTTCAGTCGGTCACTGTCTATACTGGCGGTCAGGACTTAAAGTTCCTTTTTCTTCTTCTTTTAATTATCATTCTTATATAACAGATTTGAGCGAATTAACATTCAAAAGATTCGAGATATTCGAGAAACTTTCATGATTCTGATTCAGATTCGTTGTTTGGAATTCATATTTTTGAATTCAAACTTTGCTCCCCATATGATTTATTATCCAGAATTTTAATTAATAATATCTTTTACAGTAACAAATGAACATCAGTTCAAAGACAAGTATTTATTCTACCGGTTCAGAGAAGACCAACAAGAAGGTGTACCACCGCCGACGTTCGAAAAAAAACCAAAAACCTGATGGGAAAACTAGAGGTAGCAATGGGTAGTAAAAACCTAAATCTTTGTCGACATCATGCATCAGCTGATATAAAACGTAGAAACATTCGCGAAAACTTTACTCCAAATTAAAAAAAAAAACAACATTCAATTTACTTCTGGACTTTGTGTGATACATGACCAAAGCTTTACTTGATTGCACGTGTAACGTCAAGGAAAAACTTGCCTTCAGCATCAATTTCGAACGCTACTAGGCTCGTGTACCAGCAAGATTCAAGTTTCAAGACGCTCAACTTTCTCGCTGCGTTCGCTGTGGCGAAGGCCAAAGAGACTGCCGGAGTGAAAAAGCAGAATCTCTCAACTGTACCACTTGTGCTGGGCCCTCAGATGGGTGTCTCTTCTATTCGGGAAACAAGCCGATTAAAAATCCCATTATGACAATCAAAAGCCTTTCAGGTAGAGTTATGTACAGTAAAATCCCTCGTAGAGATTAGCAAATCAATGGGCACGTAACGTTTGGACGAATTGATAATAGTAAACCTTCAAAGTCCTTTAGACGATGATTACCATGATAAAAGACCTCCGAGGCACTCAAAATCTAGGAATAATAACTATGCTAGCTATCACCTTAGCAAGTGTATTTCAAGTTTTATCGGAATGATTAACTTATAAGGTATTTATCCCGCCTTCTTAACATGCCTTCGTGCTGTAGTGGTCAGCACACTCGGCGCGTATTCGAGAAGTCCGTGGTTCGAGTCCCGGCGAGGGCATTGCTCACATTTCATGGCTCTTGCTTCGAAATAACCTAATGTCTCTACAATAGGGTCCAAACTAAAAAAGGCCGTGGATGATGGTTCTCCACCACCAGAATTTGGTGACTGGGTCCCAAATTCTGGTACCTTAAATGCCCAGTCGCCCTTTAAAAGGGGAAGTATATAAAGCATTTCTACCGCCTTCTTAGCATGCCTACGTAAATGCCTTCTTAGCATGCCTTTAAATGCCCAGTCGCCCTTTAAAAGGGGAAGTATATAAGGTATTTCTCCCGCCTTCTTAGCATGCCTTCGTAGTGTAGTGGCCAGCACGCTCGGCGCGTATTCGAGACGTCCGTGGTTCGAGTCCCGGCGAAGACATTGCTCATTTTTCGTGTCTCCTGCTTCGAAATAACCTAATGTCTTTACAAACTGCTTTCTACTAATGCGGAATGCACCCTTTGCAAATGTTTACGATTGTGCATTTAATCAAGATTCTTCATATACTGGGCTATGAATTACGCATTTATAATTTCTACCTTCTGTTCTTGCAAGTGTTATCAATATCATGTGTATCTATTCATGAATCTTCTCAGCAAACACGTATTTAGTGTTCTTCTGCATTTTTAATTTTAACCTTTTCGAGTTTTGACTCGAAAATGCTGATTAACCACAATGCCAGTAATTTGCGAATCCATATCACCATAATAATCTCTGCGAAGGGTTTTTTGAGCATAATGCTATTTAGTGTGGCTGCATTTGCGTTTATTTCCCTCCTAACTATTTCATGTATTGGGAATGGTCCCATTTTCAAGATCTTAGTCGCTCATTAGATGTACTAATGATAATTTAGTGCATGTGTGCTTTCACTATGTCTACTAATGATAATTTAATGCTTACATATTTGCTTCGTATGTGACACAAATCAATATCATTAGTTGCCTCCAAACCTACAATGCTTGTGCTGGTATATTTATTACTTAGAGCAATTTCCGTTGCAACTTAACTCCCTCGCCAAAGATACCTCTTTTCAATGTCAACACTGCATTCTTTTTAAGGGACTTCAACTGTTATAAACTGCTGCATGAAGTTTCCTTATTATACACCATCTCTACATTGCACTATAAAATGTTATTGTGATTGATTAATAAGTATTAAAAGCATCCAAGTTGAGGCTGAACTTTCCATTAAAAGCACAGTGTACATCTATTTTAAACGATGTTTAGTTGCAATTGCAGTACATGTTCACCAGAGAGTCATTTAAACAATATTTAGGCTACTTTACTTAAATACACTTGTAAGGTTTATTATACGTTTTGTAACAGTTATTTTAAGTTTTGTATCTTTCCTATCTTAGTCTAATTTCAGCTTACAATTTTCTGCCAGAATGTAATCTGAGAAACGCTCTTAATGCAAATGAGAAAGAGTGCTATCTAAGTCGATACTTCACCGACTTCGAGAGAAAGAGCCTGATTACCTGACTAGCGCGCGTTTGCCTTTTGGCTATGTCTCTCTTAGCTATTGTTACGCTCGGCCATACCTTAGGCCCTTGCTTGGCTTCGCCGATTTAATTAATACTTAAGGGCCAACTAGTTAGATTTCTGATAGCCTCGGCTAGACCCTTCAAATAGCTTAGTTAAGCTAGTTTAGTTTAAATTATTATTATTTTAAGTTCAAGCCCGAGTGGAGGCTTTATGTAAAGTTCCAAGTAGGAACTGATTGTAAATATACTGACTAATAAAGGGTTTTAAACTCTTCTCAAGTCTTACGTGTTCTGTTCACACTTGAGCGATTATTCGCTTGTTAAGTGTTCGTGGGGTTCTAAGTAAGAACTATAGATTTAAAGAGTTGAACCTCATACACTGATTCCCGCATGACAAAAATTGACCGATATATTGAATAATTTTAAAGCTCGAAATAGAGGAACGAAATATTTAAATCTGTACGTTGTAAGGTTTTAGTTTAAACTAACAAAGTTTTATTTTAATATGCCTTTCCTATCTGTTCTTATTTCAACTTCCCGTTAGAATGAGCTCGCGTTTCAGCTTTATGTTAATTTGAAGTGGAGCCAAGTTTATATTTAAACGGTAGCGAGGAACTACTCAGGGTGAGAAAGCTTTTAGTCTCAGATCACGGCTGCTCTGTTCGACGTTCGCCTAACGAGCTAGTATTTAAATTCTAAGCCTTAACGCTGTTATTCTATTACTTATTGAACTAAATCTAAATGCGTTAGTATTAGTTAAACCTTGATACGCACCATTAAGCATAGAGGCCAACCTCGCGTTTATAGCTCTGTGAGCAACGACTACTTAATTTCTAATTAACTTTAGTTTAAATTATTTGATTGTTCCGTTTAGACCCAAGTGCAGACATTATTTTCTGTATCCCTCCCGAGTTGGGAAGTGGCTGTATATAATTGTGGTTTAATAAAAAGAAGATTTTTTAAATCTTTCTTAAGTGCAGTTCATCTACGACTTAACTACAGTTTTCTACCACAGAACATAGCTGCATTCAGCTCCCTGTTCCAGATCAGGACTTAAAGTATTTCACGAATATGTTCGCCAAGAGTATGCACCGAACACTCAGTCCTGAGAACGTAACTAAAAATGAAATCACAATCTAGAAAAATGTTACTTATGGTCATAGGTTGAAAGACGAACACTGCATTCCAGAACGTCATGAGTAACACAATTATCACATTATACACAGTCCAGTCACATTAATGTGACCACCACGTACTTTACATGTCAGAGTTAAATAACCAATCACAGAAGGCAGGTGGCAGCACAGTGCAGTTGAGCGTATATAAAGGGTGTGTGAGGGCTTCGGAAAACATTTCAATCGTTGGCGTAATGCAGAAACGAAGCGATTTATCCGACTTCCAAAAGGGCATGATCATTGGCTTTCGGGATAAGGGTGGAAGCATTTCCGAAACGGCTGAGTTTGTGAACTGTTCGCGTGCCGCCGTGGTAAAAGTGTACCGTGCATGGCAAAATGGGACTGTCCAAAATCAGCGACGTGGCAAATGTGGTGCACCACGGGCCATAGATGACAGAGGCGAACGACGGTTGCGGAGATGCGTTCGGGCAGATAGACGGGCTACCGTTGAGCAACTGACCACCAAAATGAACCAAGGGGCTACCAAAAGTGTCTCCCAAAGTACTATTCAGCGAACATTGCTGCGTCTGGGCCTCCGAAGCAGACGCCTGGTTCGTGCACCTATGCTGACTGCTGTTCATCGACGGCGAAGGCTAGAATTTGCACGCCAGTACAGCAGCTGGACGTCCACTGAGTGGCGACAGGTTGCGTTTTCGGATGAATCGCGTTTTATGCTCCATCGGACAGATGGACGTTGGCGTATAAGGCGTGAAACCTCTGAAAGGAACCACCCTGCAACCATTGCCGGAACGGTCCAAGCTGGAGGCGGGAGCATTATGGTCTGGGGAATGTTTTCCTGGCATTCTCTAGGTTCACTGATCATTGTGGAAGGCACAATGGATCAATACAAGTACGCATCTGTCCTTGCGGACCATGTTCACCTCTACATGCGCATTGTTTTTCCTCAGGATGATGGCATCTTCCAGCAGGACAATGCGAGGTGCCATACAGCTGCCAGTGTATGTGCGTGGTTCGAAGAGCACCAGGATGAGTTTACCGTCCTCCCCTGGCCAGCAAACTCACCTGACTTAAACCCAATCGAGCATCTGTGGGACCATCTCGATCGAGTTGTTCGCGCCATGGATCCTCAACCGCGTAATCTAGCGCAGCTGGCCACGGCATTAGAGTCGGCATGGCTCAACATCCCAGAGAACACCTTCAGGGACCTATGTGACTCTCTTCCTGCACGTCTCGCAGCAGTCCGCTCTGCGAAAGGTGGTTATTCTGGCTTTTGACAGATGGTCACATTAATGTGACTGGACTGTGTAATTACATATAATAATAACGTAATCTTTTCCAAAAGAAGATTTTATTCGCAGACTATTATAAAATCCGTGATCTAGAAAAGTTCTTGATCTTTTGCTTAAATGTCGCTTTCGAGAATATGACTATCAGTACCACTATTTATTTACGTTCTTAGAAATACAGATGAATTTTAGAGTGATAGTCTTGAAAGAGAGTCGCCTTGAAAAATTCATTTTATTTTTGATAAAATAATTAAATTATGTATTGTCGAACACAGCCGACCACCTCTATGGAACAAATCATACTGAATCGTGGGTAGTCGTCTTAAGGAGCTCTTTCACTGGATCCTTGGAATTAGAGACAGTAAAGCAAATTCCGTGGTAGGTATACATTCAGGTAGACCTTCGTTTAATCAAACAGGAAGGCGAAAAGAATAAAAAATATTTTTTATGTGTATGTAATATTACCTATATAAGGCATTTCTCCCGCCTTCTTCGCATGCCTTCGTGGTGTAGTGGTCAGCACGCTCGACACGTAAACGAGAGGTCCGTGCTTCGATTCCCGGTGAAGGCGTTGCTCATTTTTCATCACTCCTGCTTCCGAAATCCTCTACAACTGGCGACCGAACTAAAGAGGTGGCGGATGATGATTCGCCACCACCTGGATTTGGCCATTGGGTCCCTAAAACCCCAGTCGCCCTTTAAAAGGGGAGTATATAAGGTATTGCTTCCGCCTTCTATGCATGCCTTCGTGATGTAGTGGTCAGTATGCTCGACGCGTAACCGACAGGTCCGTGGTTCGATTCCCGACGAAGGTGTTGCTCATTTTGTAAGGTTTTAGTTTAAACTAACAAAGTTTTATTTCCTTTTTCTATCTGTTCTTATTTCAACTTCCCGTTAGAATAAGCGCGAGTTTCAGCTTTATGCGAAATTGAAGGGGAGCCAAGTTGCTATTTAAACGGTAGGTAGGAACCTCTCAGTGTGAGAGAGTTTTTAGTCTCAGACCACTGCTACTCTGTTCGACGTTCGTCTGACCAGCTAGTATTTAAATTAGAAGCCGTAGCGCTGTTACGCTATTACTTATTGAAGTAATTCTAAGTGCGTTAGTATTAGTTAAATCTTGCTACGCACCCTTTAGCATAGAGGCCAACCTCGCGTCCATAGCTCTATGAGCAACGACGACTTAATTTCTATTTAATTTTAGTTTAAATAATTTGATTGTTCAGTTTAGACCCAAGTGCGGTCATTATTTTCTGTATCCCTGCCGAGTTGGGAAGTGGTTGTATATAATTGTGGTTTAATAAAACAGGATTTTAAATCCTTCTTTAGTGCAGTTCTGCCGCAGAACATAGCTGCATTCAGCTCCCTGTTCAAGATCAGAACTTAAAGTATTGGACGAATATGTTCGCCAAGAATATGCACCGAACACTCTGTCCTGACAATTTTTTCATTCTCCTACTTCGTAATAACCTAATGACTCTATGCCTAAACACTGTACAGTCTTCGAGAATGCTAAATAATCATCTTTCACTGCTATAAAATTGCATGCCTTTGAAATAAACTTATTTTAATAGTTTAGAAATGCATTTGACTTTGAGATAAACGGATTTAACGTTTTTTAAATGCATCGAACTTTTACGTTTAAATTAATTATTAATAAAAAATATTTGCTTTCCGTAACTAGTTAAACCTGTTTAGCATGTGCAGTTTATATATACATACACCAAAAGATAAAATAGATTCTTATTTGTCTTCTAAGTTCAAACGGAAGTAAAAATTTTAAAAAAGAGTTTCGGGAAATGATGAAAAATAACAGTTTTTAATGGCCTGTATATCTGTTGCATCAGAATTCTTACCAGTAGAAGGAGCATATCCATTGTATTTCATTGAAGTGACGCTCTCAACAACAGCCGAAGTTATCTCCTCGCATGGTTGAAGATTACCAAAAGTTGTAGGATCGCCTGAAACAAAAAATCATTTCAATCGTAAAAATTCTATACATTTGCCAGGTCATACGTTTGGAATACTCTTGTAGAATTGATTAATCGAGGCTCAGTGCGTGTTAATGTGTAATTATGGGTAGTACTAACTTATAATTCTGGGAAGCGGCTAGAGGCCTTCTAAAGCAGGCTCATATTATGACAAATGTATTTGTTGATTTTTCCCGTTAAATTCTATGTGATATATCTGACTTCGAACCTAAAATTTCTGAAAAACACAAAATCTTGTCCAAAACTTAAAGGTTTATTCAACTAGAACTTCAAAATTGATGAAAAACTTAACATCATAAACGAAAACTTAACATCTTAGGTGGAAACATTCAAATTCTCTGGAAATGCTTTAAACTGTCAGCTATTCCGGCACGGTGAAGATCACTTTCTTATAAGAACAAAATCCATCTGACCCCCTTCGGTATATATCTCCATTTAAGTAGCGCTGGATTCAAACTTCAGATCCCACGTGTCTTGTACTTAAACGGCCGGACTGGAACTAGAACAAGACGGGAATCGGAACAAGACAGGAACCGGAACAAGACGGGAACCGGAGCAAGACGGGAACCGGAACAAGACAGGAACCGGAACAAAACGGGAACCGGAACCATCATCCACTGGCTTCTCCCCCGGGCAGGTCTACTCTGGCTCGAACTGAAAATAAACTGCGCCGCTACGAAGGAAAGCACCTCCTTTTATTGACGGCGGTTGTCGTTGCTACAGGCGATTATGTAAATTTTTAACAGTATTATTATTCCTGAGAAAAACTGATCTGTACAAGGGTCTCAGAAAATTACAAAGCGCACAAGCTCGTGATTTTGCTAAGATACCCTTGTAGAAACTTAAGTCAAAGATTTTAGTTACTAGCAGTGTCAAGTGTGAATTTTGTAGAAGCTGGGTACAGCCAAAAACATCGCGGATGAAAACGTCGCGGAGAAAACAACGCAAGGCGAAAGCATCGTGGTAGAAAAGAAAGCAAAGAGAAAACATCTTAATTCTAAATCATTGTGGTACAGAATACCATCGTCGAAAATAACGCGGTTCGAAAACTTCGCAGTTTAAAAAGATTTTAGTTACTAGCAGTGTCAAGTGTGAATTTTGTAGAAGCTGGGTACAGCCAAAAACATCGCGGATGAAAACGTCGCGGAGAAAACAACGCAAGGCGAAAGCATCGTGGGAGAAACGAAAGCAAAGGGAAAACATCTTAATTCTAAACCATTGTGGTACAAAATACCATCGTCGAAAATAAAGCGGTTCGAAAACTTCGCAGTTTAAAACCATCATCGTGGAAAAATAAAGCAACTGCAAATCATCGCATGGCGATAACATCGCGGACATGCGTTTACCTCATCCTGTTGTTACTTATCTACCTTTTTGCAGTCATTTTTAACATATATTTTTCGTGAAACATTACCAGCAAAACTTTTTTAAAAATTATTTATTAATAACCTTTATTAGTTCAAATAAATTAAATGAGTTAAAACCGTATTAAGTTGCATTAATTTTCAACTCCGTTTCAGTTTTTAAAGGCTTAAGTCTCCTTTCGTTTTTAGCATACATTCATACTTAATTAAAAAATGTGAAATGTAAAAGTTAAAACTACTCTTCTTTCCTTCTCTGCGCTCACAAATCATTATGGAAATATGCATTTACAGGTTTTAAAGCCCGAAAAACGCATGTCTGCTTTATTAGCGTCATGCGGTAATTTGTAGCTACTTTATTTTTTACCATGATATGTTCGACGACGATGTTTTTAAGTTGCGAAGTTTTGGGCTCTCTTTATTTTCAACAACGATAGTATGATAACCTTCCAATAATGCAATTTTGGTGAAAACAAGATCTTTCTGTAAAAAATGGGATGGATTTTCAAGACCTATCTTCGTCCTTAAATGATGACCAAGTTATCTTGCACATAAAAAAAAGGGCTCTTATGATCTTTGTTTTGTACGACGATGTTTTAAAACTGCGATGTTTTCTCTTTGATCTCTTTTCTCTCACCATGTTTTCTCCGCGACGTTTTCGTCCATGACTTTTTTTTCCACGATGATTCCCCCCCCCGGGAGTTGACTCAGGAGAATTCCTGGGAAGTACTGGCTAGGGTCTGTACTTAGGCAGTCTCAACCACGGGGGTATATAAGTTGACTTCACAGGACTAGAGCCCGAGTTTATTCTCAGGTTGGTTCAGGCTTGGCTGGGACCGTACTGGTACTGTCGGGTCTGTTCCTCTGTCTGTGGTGGAGCTAGATCGGAGATCACCGACATAGTCGTCGGGGATTTGGTCCTCATAGTTCCAGTGACGGGGACTGACAAAGTGGACAAGGCACGAAGCGACTATCGATGCCAATGGAGTGGTACCCGGAGGCAAAGGTGTCCAGTGATAATTTTTTCGTTTTTTTTATCTATCGTCTTAGCATTTCTTCCTTGTCCCATGCTTTGTATAAAGCCGGGCAGGGACTGTGGGGTCTGCGTCGCCGATGAACGGGTCTCAGGAGCTTGGACTCATCACCCCAAAAGGCAGACCCAGGATGGGAGTCCAGTTCTTGCGCACTGCCACGATGATTTCGGCCGACTCCATAGAAGCTACTACTGAACACTTTCTTTTTCAAAACTTATCTTCGTCCTAGTAAATGGTGACCAAGTTATCTTGCACATAAAAAAATGGCTCTTATGATCTTTGTTTTGTTGCGTTAAATGACATACCCCATCTTCATCGCAATCGTCGACAGTTAATACTTTTTTGCTTTATCTTTCTTGTTTCATTATTGAAGAATATAAGGAAAACTACTTAAAGACATTTTATTATTAATAAAACGACATTATTTTTAATTTACAGTAAAGTTAAATAAGTATTTTATATTTAGAAAATTTGTAGATATGAAATATGCAGTTATCTACTTTATTAATCGAAAAGATGTTGTTCAAGATATTCTAGACACTCACCTATTGAAAGAGAAATGACGTTCTTTTCAGGGTTAGGAGTGATGTGCAGATTATCGACTATAGAACGAATTGGGTTAACAGTACTTGCTGCAATGTTAGAAGGTCGGACATTCCAGGAGCGTTTGGTCTTCATACTCTTTCCAAAGAAATGTGGAATCTAAAAATGTGAAATAATGGTTAGAAAGTTGTAGGGTTCAACTCTTTAAACCTTAAGTTCTTACTTAGAACCCCACGAACACTTTACAAGCGAATAATCGCTTAAGTGTGAACAGAACAAGTGAGACTTGAGAAGGGTTTAAAACCCTTTATTATCCAGTTTATTTATAATCAGTTTCTGCTTGGAACTTTACAATAAAGCCACCACTCGGGCTTGAACTTAAATACTAATAATTTGAACTAAAATTAACTTAACTAAAGTTCTTAAATAAATATAGCCGAAGCTATCAGAATCTAACTAGTTGGCCCCTAAGTATTAATTGAATCGGCGAGGCCTAGCAAGGGCCTAGATATGGCCGAGCGTAGTAACAGCTAAGAGAGATGTGGCCAGAAGGCAAATGCGCGCTAGTCAGGAAATCAGACTCTCTCTCTTGAAGTCGGTAAGTCACGACTTAAATAGTACTCATTCTCATTTCATTCTCTGCTTTTCTGAATACACATTCTGGCAGGAAATTGTAAGCTGAAATTAGAATAAGATAGGAAAGATACAAAACTTAAAATAACTGTTAGAAAACGCATCATAAACCTTACAAAGTTAAACGCATTCTTGCAGATAAAAGAAAAGTAATTTGTTTTCGAATTACATATTTGCATTTTTTTTGGCCATTCACAAAGCTACATATCATACATGACACTGGACACGATCCTTAAATAGCGCAGAGCAGCCAGAAGACAACCATGGATTCCCCGAATTTTCCATAAAAATTACCTTTTATGGGTTGAGCACATACATCTAGAATGTGATAACCTTCCTATAATGCAATTTTGGGGAAAACAAGATCTTTCTGTAAAAAATGGGATGGATTCTTTCTTCCAGATGTTCAAAAACGTCCACTAGATAATATCATATTGATTCGAAAACATTTTTATTGGATTTTAGCTGAACTATTCAGTGTTACTCGACCTTTACACAGTGCGAGGAGTCTTGACTTAAAGAAATGGAGATAGTTTTACGGAAATCTCAGGTGGACATTGATTTTCCTGTTATTTTGGTTCAAAGCGAATGCTGCAAAGTTTTACCAAGCTCGAATAACGCAGTAAAGGAGTATAAAACTAACCCGGTGCCAGTAGTAAGAACTGATACTTGCTTTGTTACTGGTTTTCTTTTTTATCGGAAATGAATCGAAAAATCAACATCCACTTCTGCTGATATCTTTACCTTTTCGAAATATTCGCGAAAAACTGATACAGAGAACACTTACATTTTGCTTCAAACGTTTGAAAATGTAAACGAGCACGGTGCCATCTAATAACGATTTAGCGAGATAACCATTTATATTACTGTTTATTAGATTCGCCCCTTGAATCTTTTTTATTAGACACAACATCGTTTCTTTCGAGCATTTCATGTTACATTAAAAAAATACTACAGTTTCACAAATAACTTGACTAAAATTATTTACATATATACAAAAATTCGTATCATTGACTCCTTCCCAAGGACTTTTCGTGCTGGGTAGTATAATCCCTGGACAGACGCCATACTTGTTAAGCCATACATACTAAGGAAAAATCAATGACTCAATTAAAACTAATCAACTAAACCATAATCAACTAAACAATAACAACTAAAAATCAACTAAAAGAAAAATTTCAACGAATAATATAAAACAAATTAAATAAATGAAATCATAAATTTACAAATTTATATACAAATAGGACCATGGTCTTGGTATCCTATTTGCAATATATATATATATATATACAATGGTCACTATTTACTTTGTCCATTGTAATGGGCTAGCATATCGTTATGAATGACAAGGCTTAGGAGCTGATGACTTAGGAATCAGAATTACGACGTCATTCAGATTGTTTAGGACTGTGTAAGGACAGTTCCAGGGTGATTGTAATTTAGGAGAAAGTCCTTTCTGTCGAATCCGATTCCATAACCCCACCTTGTCAGCTTCGTGGAATCGATGTGCTGTAGCCTGCCTTTCTTCGGTCTTTTCCAAACCAAACAAGCATCGCATGATTAGCACCACTTTTGCGCGTCAGCCCTTGCACTACTCCATCAGAAGCGCCCTGGAACTTTACATAAAGTCTTCATAATTCCGAAGTGGCCTCCAATCGGACTGCTATGTAGTTCTTTAAGGACGTAAGGGATCCAGGATCTTGGAAGTATCAGCTGCCATCGGAATGCCTTTCCTTCGTCCGATTTGAATTTTCGGTATAAGACGCCATTCCGAATATGGTGTGAATCCCAGACAGCCCAATACTGTGTCGTTTTAGGACTATAGATCGAAATATCCTGCCAAGTAGGTTTCCTATTTGAAAATACCGTAAGTCAGTTATAGGTCGTTATTTTCCAACTTGTTTTCCCTGACTTCTTCCTCACTCCATGGGTCTGGGTCAAACGATGTTGAATTCGTAACTTACGGATTAAGCAGCCCGTATTTGGCTTCGACCCTGGAACAATATCGGCAGCTTTCTGAACAGGGTCTTCTAGACAGAGCTTCGGCGTTTCGGTGCAACGATCCTCTCCTATGATGGATAATTATCTTATATTCCTGGAACCTCTGTATCCATGTGAATATTTGGCCTTTGGGATTCTTGAAATTTTATAGTTAAGCCAAAAATGCATGATATATACGGAGCAGAAACGTTCTGCCTTAGACCTAATGGTGGAAATGTCTCACGGGTTTAACTATGACGAGCAACTCTTTTCAGGCGACACAGTAATATTTCTCTCCAGTTTAGATAGACAGTTGCTCCAGTATGTTGTGACACGTTCTTCACCTTTGAGACAGAACAACATCGAACACACTCATTGCTTGCATCCGCGTCGAGAATAAATATTTGTCGAGCTGAGGAAACATTAGGATTGTAGCCTCCTCCAGTTTATTAAATGCATACTCACATTCTTTGGTCCACAAGAACTTTTATTTGCTCTCTTAGTTTATTTAGTTTTATTTGCTCTTTTAGTTTGGAAGGTATATTTTTTTCCCTTTGTTGCACTTCACGTGGATTGGACCATTTCACCACATGCAGAAGAAGGTGAATTTATAGTCGGCACATGGACTTAAAAAGCTGCTGTCAACACGTAACCGCATAGAAATTTTGAGATTCTTGGGTAAGATCATCTTGTCAGAGGGTTAAAGTTCAAGTCCTAGCAGGAATTCAGGTCATTTATTAAACTCTTACTGTCTTTTCATAAAAATATCAGTACTTCTAAAACACCCGTCTATGACATACATATTACTGCATTTTTTGACATTTCTGTACTCCCGCTGCACTCTTTCAAAGCCTTTGTTTTAGATCTGTATGCTGTCAGCCTCATTGTAACTCAAAAACTCACAGTTGCTGCAAAAAAGAGAACGGTTCGCTAGGATACTTGATTTCATTTTATGTTGCTGAACTGAATTTCCTATGAGTAATTTTGTTAAGATATTTTCGGAAACAGATTTAAATTTTATAATGTTATTTCTTTCAGGCGAACTTGTTTATGCTGTAAGAATGTTTAGATGAAAGATCTGATATATTACCATTCTACTTAATTTCTCAAGACTAGTAATGATAGAAGATAGCAGAGATATTTTTCGTTATCTGTGTTTACCAAGCCGCTGACAAAACCTACTTGTAACATAGACTGTACGTTTCATCATAGTCTGATGTAGTCTTAAAGTTCCACATATATGAATTCTGCTCAGTCAGATGTTGTCGTTATCATCGGTTGTCAAACCGCGATCTGAGTATACATCCCGCACATTCGTCGGTTCTTTACCCTTATACGTTGCGTTAGAAGTTCCTTGTGTGTCATGACCTTGACCATGACTGATTGATCACGGAAGATGCGAAGTAAAATGTAAACAACTGATTGCGCCGACATAGATTTTCAAATGCGATGTTACATTAACTAAAGATTTATGCTTATTTTTAAAATTTGAAACGCATACACATGGGAATTTGTACACTAATATATTAGATATTATTTATGATCTTCTGTTATTACTGTGTTTTGAAGCTCTATGGTAAAATGAAGCATAAAACATGGAAATACGCTATTTCCTCTTTACTACGGTGTTTAAAATATCTGTGTAAATTGGAAGTTTATATATCGAGCTGTGCTGTTATCAGGGGTTACATTTATGTCACTGTCAGATGAAAAATTAAGATATACATTGTAGAGTTAAAGGTTTCAACTGTAATCTCTTAATCTTCTTGCTAAACATTCGCTGTGAAACCCTATGTAGGGGACAGTGAGCAAATCTGGGCTATGTCCTTTAGTGTTGAAGAACTAAAAGTCAGAAGGAGGGTTTAAAGAACCCTTTAATTCAAATAATTACAACTCTCCGACTTGAGAGTAAGCCACTACTTGGGCTGAACTAAAATAATATAACATAAAGCGTGTTAACAATTCAATTTCCTAAGTAGGACGGCGAGGGAAGCCTAAGCTCTCAGCGAAATGCAATAATGCGAATTTCATGAGAAAGAACTAGTAAATGCAATCGCCTATGAAGGCGAACCTTCACTAGACAGAGGAAATATTTGCGCGCACAGCCTTACGGCGATAAATCCAAAACTCTCTCTCTTTTTCTCGTTAACTCCTGCCTTTTAAACTGCTATCAGCTGTATGCGATTTGCATGATAATCTCGCTCGCGCTAAACTCGGGAAGCAACTGAAACTTCGAGATATCGATAGGAAAGTTCGAACTAAAAATAACTTGGTTAGTTAAAATAATAAATGCTACAGAGTCATTAGGTTATTTAGAAGCAGGAGATGTGAGAAATGAGTAACGCTTTCGCCGGGAATCGAACAACTGACCTCTTGGTTACGCGACGAGCGTGCTGACCACTACACCACCAAGGCATGCTAAGGCGGCGGGAGAAATACCTTATAACGTATTTTTCTAAAAGGTCTCATATGCGTAAATATGAACTGCAAATGCAAGTCTTTCTGCATGGTAAAAGTTAGAAAAACAACGACATATATCAATACATCGAAAGCAAATCAATTAGAGGGGCCTTCTATGTCACTGTTAAAGTTTTTTTTAAAAAAAAGCCTGCTAATTTGAAAGTTTCTTCAAAATTTTTGCCATCAACGTACACAGCAGATGCATATACAGCGCTTGCCCGGGAGATAACTAATTGCATATCATAATTTCATTTTATTTTAACGTTCATTTATTATGCGTATGGTATATATTTATTATAAAATCATCATATTAAAAATTCGGAAAAAACAAGCAGCAAAATATTCATATAAAGAAGAAATAAATGAATAAAGGTGGTTTTAAATTTCGTTATAAACTGTTGCTTTGTATTATATTTTTAAGGCAACCTAGACAATAAAATTCAATGGAAGAATTTAAAAAAAAGGAGAATAAAGAGGAACAGAACCCGAGAAAACAGACTATTTTTCTAAAATTTTTAAAAACCGTACGTTTGTATTTAGTAGAGCTCCTAATGTTGTAAATCAAAGTAAGCTATGAAGTCAAGAAACTGATGTTTAAGCAGCGTATTACGCCTTTCATTTAGTACGGCTCTCGTGTTTGGGGACATGTTCTTCAAAAGAAGGTCAAAAAAGAAATCTGAGAAAGATTCAACAGAAAGTACTTCTTCGTATTATTAGTGGTTTTAGAACTCCAAGTTCTGAGGCTACTTTTGGTCTTGCAGGAGTTCCGTCAGTTATTTCGAAATTGAATATAAGAATAATATTTTCAGGGCAATGGCAACTGATATTTTGAGAGACTACATAAATGGAAATGTCCCCATTGCCGATCTTCCTCATCTAGCTACTTTAGAGCCGGTAAATTTGTGCTATTATAAAGAGACTATTGAAAAGTGTTTTCATTTGGGTTGCTTTACAGATGGCAGCAAAATGAAAAATAACGTTGGTCTAGCATTTGTTTTTTTTTAAGATCAATGAGGTTGGCTATTTTAAGCATCGTATTCGAAATTAATGCACAGTTTTTCAAGCAAAACTTCTCTGTATATCTCTTCCTGTCAAATGAATTAAGGATAATGGGACAGCATCGTCAAGGTACACTGCGGGAAAAAAAAGGGAGGGGAACAGTTCTATGTCTCCCGTTCTACGGGGCCGATTGACGAAACTCAAATTCCGTTTTTCACGTCTCGAAAGCGCGACTTACATATAGTATCATTCTCACATAGGTATTTTGACACAAAATCGAACTTTTTCTAAAATAACATACCATTTTTTTCCATATTTCGATTCTACGACTCAAATTATGCCTACATATTAAATTTTGTAAACTATAGTGCGAAATTTACAGAGAAATTCATAAATTGGCAAATTGTTTTTCAATTTTAGCCAAGAATAATTCACTTGCCGAAGTTCTTAGTATGTGGCAACCTATTTTCCTTCCTTTCCATTCTGCAGCGGACGAAAAAAAGTCACATCGTTCTACACTCATGTCCATAAATTAAGGATAATGCAAAATCAGGCAAAGGAAGAGTTAGAAGCAAAACAAATTTGACTTACTTGTAAAGTTTATTTATTAAACAAAAGGTAAAGAGCAAAAAAAGGTGCTATATGTTTGATATTATAAAAAAAATTAGCGATTTTTTCTCCCTGGAGCAAATAACAAAAAAAAAAAACCTATTTACGAAAAACCAATATTACATGGTTGGTATGATTGTTAATACATTGTATGTCTCCCAGACGATGCAATACAGTCCGTACAACGCCTAGGCATGCTGAATATCAAATTATCGATCTGATCTTGGGAGATATTACACCACTCAAAAAGCAATGCTCTCCGAAGTTCCGGTAGACATGTAGGAGGAGGTTGACGGGCTGCAACTCGTCGGCCAAGCATGTCCCATACGTGCTCTACTGGATTCAAATTCGGTGAGAATGCTGGCCAGTCCATACGGGTGATATCCTCCAATTGAAGGCATTCGCTTACAATGTTTGCACGGTAAGAACGAGCCTTGTCATCCATAAGCACAAATTGTGCGCGAATTGCGCCCCGAAACAAACGTACATGTTGTTCAGAATGACGTCCCGATAGATTTGGCTTGTCATGGTTCCAATTTGAACATGCAGGTCATTTCTGAAACCCAGAATAATTCCACCCCAAACGAGCATTCCTGCACCACCGTAACGGTAACGGTGTCGTTCAATGATGTTTTCTTGATGGTAACGGGTACCTGGAGCTCTCCATATGAAAGTCCGGCGAGAATCACACTGCAAGTAAACCTGGACTCGTCGGAAAACATCACACAAGCCCACTGTTGTGGTGTTCACACTGCATGCCCTCTACTGCAGGCTAACCCCAGGCGACAGTGAGTTGCAGTAAGTGGAACGCATCATATAGACCAATCTGCCCTAAGCGTCTGTACACGGTCTGCCTTGAAATTGTCGTACCAGTGGCCGAAGAGAGCCGACGAGACAGGTCTGAGGCTGTGCTCCGCCTATTTCTTTTGGAAGTAACTGCCAAATACCGGTCCTCATTCGGCGTTGTAACTCTGGGGCGACCTGTGCTGTAACGTCTACTCACATAACCATCATCTTGGAATCGTTGCCAAAGCCCGGAGATGACACTCTGGGCAATTCCGAGTTCATCTGATACTTCCAGTTGGGTACGCCCACATTCCAGACGGCCGATAATTCTAACACGTAAAAAATCATCCAAATGCGTCCTTTGTGTCATAACTATTCGGTTATTGCACTAAAATACTTATAAAGCGCCTGCGAACAATTTTACTTCTTTGCCTGTATTCCTTATATATCACTCTCTTACACTCTCGTCATTGTGACGTACCATCGGTGTCATCTGGTTACTTCCTGAAATTTGCATATGATTCTTGAAGATGTGTGTAGTGATTTTACAGGAGATATATTTATTTTAGAGTTCGATTTCCGCGTGACTCCGAATTATCCTTAATTTATGGACATGAGTGTATTATGGAGAATGTTTAATTTATAGTCAGAGTGTTTAAATTATAGTCATAGACAGTCTGTCAGCCCCTGAAAGCGAGAAATCTTCTCCCACAAAATTGAGCATAATTATGTTAAGAGATGTAGGCTTGCCGATTAGTAGAAGACTTAAAGAATGTTTTTGAGCAAAGTGAAAATAATTTAGGTAAATTTTAAATATTTTTAAGTTGATTTAAATAGTTTAAGATACAAATGTAGACGTATTGGTTGGCCAGAAGTATCGCAGTAGGCTAGAAACAGTGGGACTCTTGAAAGGGAAACATGAAGAAACTTCAAAACACTTTTTAATTTTTAAATAAACTGGAATTATAGTCAGTTCCAGGCATCAATTTTTTTAAAACTATGGAATCCTTTTTAAGTACGCTGAAGTAATTTTATTTGTGAATAAGGTATCAAAGAAGCAACTACCGGCACCAAACGACCAAATCAAAAATTTAAGTAAAAACGATAAGAACACAGCATTCTTAAACAACACAGCTTATCCACCTAGTTGTTCACGAAATTGATATGAATGATAGCGCGTCGAGTTTTTCAAAGGCTTATCGGCATGAGGAAGTAAAAGAAAAAATTAGTTAAACAGCGTACTGCTTAAAAATAATAAATAAAAAAAAATATGAAAGAGCCTATATTTTAACTGCCGTTCAAAAGGGTTTGTTAAAATTTTTTCTACGCCCTCGCTGACCTCGCAGTTTACCAGTCGGCTGTTACATTCACTCCTGCTAACCTATTTCTTTTTGTCTTTTTAGATTTATTATTAAACATCACTTTACGCCATATATAATTCAACAGCAAAATTACAAAATGTAGCAGAAGTTTAGAATTCCCGAAGTGTTGGCATATATATATATATATATGTGGGATTACAGGATCAAAAGCACGAGATAAGTATAAAGTAAGTTTATTGTGAAATTACTAACATGAATGAAAGATGATAAAAGATGGAATGATAATATAACACGATAAATTGACATAACTGAAGGTAACAAACGGTAACCCCACTAATGTTCATGTAATATCATGTCCATGAATTGTTCATGTAATATCAACAGTTCACGGTTTGGCTTATATTGTCGAATCTCGGGAACAAGATCAGGATTCACAAATGCTGGTGGGTTCTATAGCACCACTGGGACATCATCCCTCCTCAAACTTCCTGGAAGGCAAGTCAACGTCAGCATCGTCAGCTTACAGAGAACACGACTGCGTCTGGAACTCGTCTGGGCTGCTTTGCGCTGCGCTGTGCTGGCGGCAGATGACGTCACCTCGCTGGCGGTTCTGATTTCCCACATACATATATATATTGGGTTGGCAACTAAGTAATTGCGGATTTTTTTTAGAAAATCAAAGACAATTTTTTCATGGAACTAAATAACTTTATTCTGTAATGTATTGCCCATTTTGATCAATGACATTTGGCCATCTTTCAGGCAGCATCATAATCCCACGTTCATAAAACTTCTGGTTTTTATTAGCAAAAAACTGAATCAGGTACGATTTGACATCATCCTCATTATTGAAATTTTTACCATTCAAGGAGTTTTGTAAAGATCGAAACAAAAAGTAATCGCATGGTGCAAGGTCAGGACTATATGGTGGATGTGGCAAAACATCCCAACCGAGCTCCAATAATTTTTGCCGAGTGACCAAAGATGTGTGTGGCCTTGCATTGTCATGATGGAATACAACACCTTTTCGATTTGTCAATTCGCGACGCTTTTCTTCAACTGCATTGTTTAATTTCGTTAGTTGTTCAATGTAGACATCAGAATTGATCGTTCGCTTGGGTGCTAAGAGTTCAAAGTAGACAATTCCTTTGTAATCCCACCAAACTGATAACAAAACCTTCTTTTGATGAATATCAGCTTTTGATGTTGTTTGAGTTGGTTCACCTGGCCTGCTCCACGATCTTTTCCGCTTGATATCTTGTAAACAACCCATTTTTCATCGCTAGTTATCAGTCGTTTTAAAAATGGATCATTTTCATTACGTTTCTTTAGCAAATCGCAGCTGTTAATGCGTTGCGTTAAATGCGTTTCCTTCAGTTCGCGAGGAACCCATGTATCGAGTTTTTGAACATAGCCAAGTTGATTTTCAATGCATGTATGTGATACATGAAGCAACTTCTCTGCAAACTCACGTGTTGTACTGTGACGATCCGAATTGATTATTGCTTTGATTAGGTCGTCATCAACTTCAACTGGACGACCAGAGAGTTTTTCCTCTTTGAGTGAAAAATCACCAGAACGAAATTTGGCAAACCAATTTTGACACTGCCATTCTTTTAAGGCTTCGTCACCATAAACAGCACATAACTTTTTATGAGCTTGCGATGCGTTTTTCCCTTTGCGGAAATAAAATAGCAAAATATGACGAAAATGTTCCTTTTGATTTTCCATTTTTCAACGAACGCCAAACGAAAACTACGCAACCGATCAAAAAACTTTTTTTACTGATTCACAGCTGAATTGCCAACTATCAAATAACAAAATGTGTTTTACATTTGTACTACGTTTGCAAACCTAAAAATTCAACTAAAGCCATCTATGAGTGAAATCCGCAATTACTTAGTTGCCAACCCAATACTTTTTTTTCAGTTTTTCCTCATTTTATCATATCAAGTTCAGTTTTCTTTACTAAGATGGCTTTGCAAAACTTTTTTTTTTGCCTTTTCATTATTAACGCTTTGTGTGTTACTCTTATTCATTAAATATCATGTTCTTTGCACTTAAACTCCATAAAATTCGATTCAACAGCAAAATCAGAAAATATTTAGAGAACAGCATATCTTTCGAACTTTCGATAGACAGTCTCGCGCGCTGGAGAAAAAAAAAAATTTTTTTTCCTTACAATGTTGCCAATACTCGCTTTGAAATCGCTTTGGAGTCTGTTAATCAAGAATTCGTTAAAGTTTTACAGAATATGAAATAGATGATAAAACAAAGGTCGAAATTCAAAATTCGGGCTTCCAGGTTACTGTGTTTGGGTGAAGGACTACATTGTTCAAAATTTGATGTACCAAGGCGTCGTCTTTTTTCTACAGTGTGAGAAACATGTATACATTCTTGCAGATTCTTCATTATTTAATTTCTTTAAAAGTAACACAGGGCGATACTAATTAATGGCAGCAATTTGAAAATGTTTAAATACGTTCAAATTTGAAAACGTTTCAGACGTTTAAAGTGATACGCCACCAAATCCCGTTTCGAGACTAATAGCCCATTCCAGTTAACGCCCTTTTGGGCTAATAATGTCTTAATAATAGGTAGACGACTAAGTACATAGCATGTATCTGGGGTGGACTACAGTAAGTTGAGAATATCCCTAACTTTGTTATCGATGTTAGATAGATATATTAAATGGGTGAAAAATGAGCTACTCTCTGCAAATTAAAAAAGACACTTTTTTAAGTGTGTAACATCTTCGGGCTTCAGGTCCATGTTTTCAGACTCCAATAAAGCCAGTGGAAGTAAAAAAAAATAGTTTTAATCAATCAATTACGGGTACATGAATTTCTGAGAATGCGCGTTGGACTTTGTGGCACGCTCCAGGATGTTATTTTGAAAAACTGTATTAGGCAAATATGCCTATGCTTCTCTTCATGATATGAGAGTAACTTGCGAAATCCCTGATCGGCGTTTGACGACCTTCAAGGAAGGTTATCGCTGTTGAAGGACGCGTTTGAAAGAGATACAAATTTGAAACAAAGAAATTAAAATACTTAAGCTACACTGGTAAAATAAATTAAGAGAATTTGCATATTTTATCGAATTGCATGAAAAGAGCTGAACTTAAAGAAAAACCACTGCTTCTAGATAAAAATGCAAATCTTGTATGGCAAATACGTAAGCGTACAAGTGTGTGTAGGCGGAGCCAGCAGAAAAACAAGCTTTATTAGCGCGTGGAGGGTAAGACGAGCTGCGTTCGCTAGTACACACCTCGGCGAATTTCTTAGTGTTATCTTGCAACAATCAGTTAAATTCACATCGGAACAGTAAAAATGAGTAACCGCCAACGTTTAGGTGATGGAATGAGGTGGCAAATTGTGGGGAGGTTTGAGGCAAGCCAATCGCAAGTCCAGATATGCAGAGAAATTAATTTAACGTCCAGCATCGTGTGTAACTTATGGAAACAGTTCCATGATACTGGATCCATCGAGAGAAAGACTGTGCAATGTCGTCCAAGAGCCACGACGGCCAGAGAAGATCGCTATTTGTCCACTTTAGGGAGGCATAACAGAAAGGCTACAGCTTCTCAGCTCTCTCGGGACTTGTATGCAGCCACAGGAACCGTGTAACAAGGGTGACTGTTTCCAAAAGACTGAATGAGAGAGGGTTGTTTGCCAGAAGACTGTCCGTTTGCATCCCGCTGACGTCTATGGACAGGTGAGTCCGATTAGCATGGTGCAGGCAGCATAGTGATTGGAGTACGGAGCAATGAGCGACCGTTCTGTTCACCGACGAGACCCGTTTTAGCCTAAACACCGATTTTCGCCGTACTTTCATATAGAGAGAGCCATGGAGAGAGCCGCTACCTACCCTCCAATGTCCGCGAAATCAACAATTATGACGGTGGCGGGGTAATGGTCTGGGCAGGCATCATGCTGGATGGCCGCACACCTCTCCACGTCTTTGGCAGAGGCTCTGTGTATGGTATGAGGTACAGGGATGAGGTTCTGCAGCCCTATGTTTGCCTTTTCCAGGGTGCAGTGAATCCCGAGTTCATCTTACAGGACGATAACGCGAGGTCACATGGAGCTCTTCTGGTCGACGAATTTCTCGAAAGTGAGGATATTCGCCGGATGGATTGGCCAGCCAGGTCTCCAGACCTCAACCCTATACAGCATGTCTGGGCCCTCTGGGGAGGGCAATTGCAACTGGCTCCCCCCTCCAAGAACCCTCCAGGGAAACTGAAAAGAGCGTTGCTGAATGAGTGGGACCAACTGCCACAGGCACTGATAAACTGCCTTATTTCCAGTATGACATCACGCCGCGAGGCCTGTACGACTGTAAGAGAGGATCATACCTCCTATTAACCCATTTTTTTGTGTCTTCTGCAACCGCTGTTTCAGACCTTCAGACTCCCATGAGTGTTACGCACGAACATGTGTTTCTATTATAAGTGTTGAATGTTTATTTTGTTTGTATTCTATCAACCTATGTTCAGACCAAATTTTATTAAAATCTGTCCAGTAGTTCTGGAGATCGTAGATCAAATATAAAACTTCTCTTAATTTATTTCACCAGTTTATAATGGGCATAATAAAAATGAATGAGTCCAAAAAGTGGCGATTATAAATTTGGTTAAAAAATGTTTGCTGAAATCGCTAAGTTTTGAAGTTTTGAACAAAGAAAATAAGGGTGTAAAAGAGAATAAGTTTGAAAAAGCTAACTCTGACCGTTGAAAAATCAAGCGGAATTTTGACATGAATTCTGATTGAAATATTTCACAAAATAAACAAATAGGAACTAAAGAATCAGATTCAGGGCAGAGCAAATGCAGGATAAAGCCCATTGCTGAAGGACGGTGTAGGGAGAGACGTGCGATTATGTTAAGATAGTGTGGAACTATCTTAACATATGTTAGGTATGATGGTGGCAGTTATGATGAGAATAGAAATTTAAAGGGTATTTCATAATCATGTGGTATCATTACATCAGTGTTTATTAATCACGCCATGATAAGACGATTGTATATGGACAAGAAAGAATTTGTTTCTAAAACCGAATAACTGGGTGTTGAAATTAAAGATATAGAATACGGATAAACAGCTTGGATCAGGTAAAAGAATGTTGAGAGGAAAATAAAACGAAACAAAAACATATTCTAGAGGGCCATTAATGCAAGAATTAGTAATAGGTGATTAGTTTGGAAAAAAATACAAATATTAAAAATTCTGGAAAATCATGACGATACAATTAGTACTGACATTGTCTTCAAGTAACTATATCCTAATGCCATTCCACAGAATGCGGCATTTTCTATTTGCTAGAAACTGTATACTAGCGATAAGTTTAGTGCCTCTAGTTTTAGCACAAACATTTTGTTAGCATTTAATGACATTAAATTATATCATATTTATGATATCAAACATTACTCGTAAAGGCATTTACATTATTGTTCAATTTATAGTACTTATGAAAATTAATTTGTAAGGTTTTAGTTTAAACTAACAAAGTTTTATGTTAATTTCTCTTTCCTGTGAACTCTTATTTCAACTTCTCGTTAGAATGAGCGCGCGTTTCAGCTTTATGCTAATTTGAAGTGGAGCCAAGTTTTGTTATTTAAGGTTAGCGAGGAACTTCTCAGTGTATGAGAGAGCTTTTAGTTTCAGATCGCTTCGGCTCTGTTCGACGTCCACCTGACTAGCTAGTATTTAAATTCTAGACCTTACTCTCGCGCTGTTACTCTAATACTTATTGAAGTAATCTAAGTGCATTAGTATTAGCCAAATCTTGCTACGCACCATTGATGGTTTAGAATAGAGGCCAACCTCGCGTTTAAAGCTCTGAGAGCAACGACTACTTAATTTCTATTCATTTTATTTTAAATTATTTGATTGTTCAAGTTAGACCCAAGTGCGGTCATTATCTTCTGCTATCCCTCCCAAGTTGGGAAGTGGCTGTAAATAATAGTGATTTAATAAAAGAGGATTTTAAATCCTTCTTACGTGCAGTTATTCTACCACTTAACCACAGTTTTTCTACCACAGAACGTAGCTGCATTCAGCTCCCTGTTCGAGATCAGGACTTTGACACTGTTACAAATATGTTCGCCAAAAATATGCACAGAACACTCTGTCCTGACAAATTTGCTTATAATTTATATCAATGACATTACGTTTAGTTATTTGTTAAAACTCAGAAATAAAATGAACTATTATGTATTAAATTACAGTTCATTATATTTTAAATAAAATCTTAAATATCTTATATATATATATCTATAATATATACAGAGTGTCCATAATAAAACTTCCCTGAATATTAACCACTAGAGCCTATGCGCTAGACAAATCGAAATAAAATTTCAAATATTGTTAATCTGAAGGTACGCGCTCGAGATTGTGCTGATTTAAACCGTATGGAACTTTTACCGTTACGGTTACAGAGAAAACATTTCGAAATTTTCGAACGGAAACAGACACTTTTTCCTCATGCAAATTGATCAGCGCACTGAAAAACTACAAATGGATTTAGAACGATACACGCACGACGAAATTTCCCGGCTTACCCAGTTCACAGTTTGCCCCGAGAAAGATATGTTCACAGGAAAGGTATCGTCATCCGTTAGCGTCGGCAGACTCTCGTCGGGGTGAAATTTGGGCTGAACCGTAACCCTCGAGACACATACGACGCAGCGACCTTTTTCCAACGCCCACAGAATGAGTCGAAAATCAAAAGGGGTGATTGATGGGTTACTTATCTTCTCAGCGGTGTCGCATCTAGGATCACAGCTGGGCTGTTTCAGGAAAGTAAAGGATGGGGACACTTTCTTGGAATAGCTATCCCCTCAACATATCTTATGAGATCCACAACAGCTTTCTCCCTTTCTATTAACGAACAAAGGGATTTGAATGCTATCTTTTCAATTGTTAACGATTCAATTCTTCTCTTTTGTTACTGGCCATCAAGAAAATAATAAAACAAAATTCAAGGACATTTCAAATACTAGCTAATGCCTTTATTTTTACTTTATATAGACCTTTTTCTTGACAATTAAAAATTACATTTACATTGCAAATAGATTTGGGGTTGAGTGCATTAAGTGGAAGTGGGGTTGGGTGCAAAGGGAAAAATATCTGCTCTAAGGACTACACCAGTCTTTGTGTTTTATGTTAACCCTTAGGGGGTCGTTATTCACCATCCTTCAGTGTGACAGCTACGCTGTTCAATCTGATTTGAACAGAACTTCTAAATAGGTTTTTACAGGTGGTGAAAGGGGGAAAGGAATACTCTGAGCCCAGTGTTAGACACAAAAGGTTTACCTTTTTATGCGAAAAATGGCACGAAATGTTTGCGATTTTCCTAACGGCAAACTGGTTAAAACATTCACAAAGAAAAGCATTGTAAAGGAGCAATGACAACGCAGAGAGGAGGTGCATTGCACTTTGCATAATTCACAGGGACAGACGGCAGAAGCAACAATCACAGAACACCATGTGCAAAATGTTGCTTGTCAAAATGCTTAATAGACAGTGAGAGAAGATTGCTTCTTCAATCAGGTGTTCGAACTTGCTAACCAGATGACACATACAGGGATAGAACGAGGCGAATTTATAAACTTGTTTTATCTGAACAGGAAAATGCTGCGGAAGCAGTGAGAGTTTATCATCGAAATCATAAACTAACACGAGGTCAGGTGACTTGGCAAAAAAAAATTGAAGATATTGGGTTAACATGGGATAGACTGGCATCCGGACTCCCGTGTGTTCCTTCTGAAGTTGTTTTAGAAATGTATAATACGACCATCAGATTAGGTGCCGCAGTCACATTATCAGGTTCCTGGGCGAAGCCCTACCCTGCGTAGAAAACAGTTGCAGCGGTGTACATAACTTGAATTGAACATAGCATAATTTTGTGGTGAAGAAATTAATTGAAGTTAATAACTTGGCTATTGTGCGATGAACGAAAAGAATGGCATATGGTATTGTAGAGATAAGCATAATCGTATGAAGTTAAAGCATAACCGGTTAATAGTAGTAAAGTCCATGGAATTCTGCGTTGCGATCGATCTGTCGTTAAGCATGTACATAAATTCGATTTCGTTGCTTTCGATAAGCTGGCATTCGAGGTGCATCCTTTAAAGTTGCTTGCTTCAGGTGAACTCAGCTCTGCTTGGAATGCTGCGAAGCCAAGGAGGAGAAAAATAAGTGCGACAAGTAATACGACCATGGACCTTATAAAAAATAGACCAACCCAAACGGGTTTTCTCCTTCGTCTGACGCACTCACGGCTGTCCCCTTGATCACATCCGGAGGAGTAGGGACGATTATAGAGACTTAACATTGATTGGCTATTGCAGCGTGTATAATTGTCCAGAAAAAGCTAGTTCAAGCTCCTCATTTCACAAATTAGAATTTTTACGTAGTTTTATTTTTGAAATTGAGATTGATTTTTAAAAATTTAGCATATTTATCAAACATAATTAACGTCCAAATAATCATAAAGCTGTTGCATGCTTTCAGGCCTGCATATCTTTTTTTTTTAGCTTTTCCTATGCTATAAGGAAATTTGTAACTACTGCTTCTAGAAAATAGTATTTTAAATCTGAACTAACAAAAAATTTCAAACAAACAATTTTCTCTTAAATTTTTATGCGTTTATTGGTGTAAATAAGTAAAGAATACTAAAATACCTAAAACTGAATTTTTGAAAGTTTTTGTTTAAAATTCTAAATTGTGCTGCTTTTTTAAAAATTGTAGGTGAATATTATAGCATAATTTCTAAGAAAGAGTAAGAAAGATAATATAATAAAAGATATAATAAAAGAGTTTTATTTCAATTATAATAGCGATTTTAACAGCTTAATAATTTTTATACATTTATTCTAATGTTAAAACAGTATTTAACTGTAATAATTAATTGGACCAATATTTTATAGTGATTATTTTTTAAATTTCATTCTAGTTCTGCATCAGATTTTTTTATTTACTGTGAATTTAACTTATTAGCCCAAAAGAGGCGATAGCCCAGAAAGGCTATTAGTTTCGAAACGGCATTTTGCGCTGTTTCCCTATAAATGTCCGTTTCAAATTGTTGCCACCAAATATTATCGCCCTGTATTATATTTACAGAAATTAAATAATAAATAATTAATTAATAAGAATCTTCATGAATACATGTATGTTTCTATAAACTCAATGAGTTCAAAGCGAGCAATGGCAACAACGTACGGAAAATAACATTTTTATCTCCAGCGCGGAAATTCTAAATATATGTTGTTTTCAAATATTTTGGGATATTGCTGTTGAAAGGGGATTTACGTGTGAAGAACATGGTCTATGAATGAATAGCTCTTATAAGGTCCATGAATACGACTAATGCAGGTGCAATTGCATACTGCAAGAAATGTTGCCCACAGTGTGGATGCAGTACCTTAAACCACAGTCCTCGAACTTCTGCGATCTGTTCTGGGGATGTTTCCTTATCAATTCCAGCACGTCCAGCTGTTGAAACTTGGAGATGAGAGACAGATATCAACTTTGCAAAATTTTCCTCATCAGATATGATGAATATAGCATCAGGTGTCCGCTGGGAATATTATGGACGGATGACGTGCAGTTCTTTTTAACTGAGAATGTAAAATCCAAGAAATGTGTTGACTGGGTGGACGAATGTGCTCACAGTATGGCACCAGCGCCTTTACACGAAGCTAAAGTGATTGTGTAGTGCGACATCGTTCTTGGTTCATACTGCTTCGAGACGTCGCTTCCATAGATATGGAAACTTGCTCCATCACAAGTGCCCGGTATGCAGGAATGTTGCAGATTTATGTAATTGCAGGACTGCAGTAGCGAAAGGTAATTAATGACACTCATTGTATAGATGTAAGAGGGTGTTCCTCCACACACTGCCAGATACGTTCGGCAACAGCACTTTGGAAACAGAGTCATCTCCCGTGACTTTGAGATTTCGTGGTGATCGCCGTCCCTCGACGGATGGTTCTGAGGTTATCGTAAATCTAAGGCATACACATCAAAATCATGAGATTTGTCAGAACTGAAAGTCCCATAAAACTTGAAAGTTATACAGATTCCTCCTTACATTCGTCATTGTTGTCAACAATCTCCCGCATGTAATGCGTTGTCGCCTGCTGTCGTCTGCACGTGGAAAACTTGCAATTCCAATAAAAGTTTTTTTTCCCTCTCCTCTGTTGAGCTGTCTTTGGTCATTTTCAATGCTCTTCTTTGCAAATGTTTTAAGCCGGAAATTTTCGTCCTGAATACACCGTTCCAACGCTATTTACGTTTTTTCAATGAACTGATCTATTTGCGCAGGGAAAAAGTGAGTTTTTGTCTTTCGAAAATGTCGAAATTTTCCACTGTCACCTTAACTGTGAGAGCTCTATTGTTTTAAATCATCACAACTAGCGCATACCTTTAAATAACAATACCTGAAATTTCATTTCGATTGGTTGAGAGCATGGGCTGTTAGGGGTTCATACATAGGGGAAGTTTTTTTATGACCGCCCTGTTTATACTAATTGGATATACAAAAGTTTTTATAAAATAAGCTTTTATTTAATTCATAAAATAATTAATGGATTAAAAGTAGAAAAATAATTTATCACATAGCTTAACGGGAGATAGAGATTAAATAGTTCTATATCATGAACAATAAAAACGTGGCGCGCCCTTGATAAATGATATAGAGTCATTGGGTTTTTCGATGTCAGGAAAGTCCACAATACTCTCGCCGGGATTCGAACTCTCGACCTCCCATTGACTTGCCGCACGTGCCATCCAGTTACACCAAAAAAGAATATAGACAAGAGAGAGCAAATACCTTACAAAGTTAATGCTTTGTACTTTTGAAAATGCAGTTTGATTATTAGATGTCTTTATTTAGACGCCCACGCTTTTATTATTGGTTATTAAAAATTGTAGATGAATTTTGTAGAGAGAATTATTTAAGCTCTTGCTTCCATTAAACTATAAATACAAAATATTTTTCTACTTTTACTACATTAATTACTTTAAGAATTTTAAATGAAAGCTTATTTTATAATTTTTAGCCCAAACAGCGTCAGCTCAGAAGAACTATTAATTTTGTTTTTGGCATTTTGCTTTGGTTCACTATAAAAGTCTGAATCACTTTTCATATTGTTGCCACCAAATATTCGAGCCCTGCATTAAAGAAATTAAATAATGAAGAAGCTGCATAAATGTGTGCATGTTTCTCGCACTGTTAAAAAAAAAAACGGTTCCTCAAGACATCGAATTTTGTATAATGTAGTCCTGCACTCGAATATGAGCATCTGGAAACCCTAGAATTTGGAATTTGTTATATTTTCTATTTCATCAATGGCGTAACTAGGGTGGGGTAAGGGGGACATCTGTTCCCTGGCGCAGCATCCATGGGCAACAAACTGCTGTTACGAAATTTTAGAATGAAACCTTTTTCATTCTTGGCACACAGAAAGGGACGCAAGATCTTCAGTTGTCCCCGAGCTCTGAAAACCCTAGCTACGCCTCTGTATTTCATACTTTGTAGAACTTTAACGAACTTTTGATTAACAAACTCAACGATTTGAAAACGTTTCATTAGCATTAACATCGCGTGCAACTTAGAGCGCAGATGTTTTACGCGCGAGGTTTCATTTCTTGTGATATTGATGTTGAATTGAATTTTATGGTTTAAGAGCGAGATGTTTAATAAATACACTCATGTCCATAAATTAAGGATAATTCGGAGTCACGCGGAAATCGAACTCTAAAATAAATATATCACCTGTAAAATCACTACACACATCTTCAAGAATCATACGCAAATTTCAGGAAGTAACCAGATGACACCGATGGTACGTCACAATGACGAGAGTGTAAGAGAGTGATATATAAGGAATACAGGCAAAGAAGTAAAATTGTTCACAGGCGCTTTATAAGCATTTCCGTGCAATAACCGAATAGTTATGACACAAAGGACGCATTTGGATGATTTTTTACGTGGTAGAATGATCAGCCGTCTGGAATGTGGGCGTACCCAACTGGAAGTATCAGACGAACTTGGAATTGCCCAGAGTGTCATCTCCAGGCTTTGGCAACAATTCCAAGATGATGGTAATGTGAATAGATGTTACAGCACAAGTCGCCCCAGTGTTACAACGCCGAATGAACACCGGTTACGGTGGTGCAGGAGTGCTCGTTTGGGGTGGAATTATTCTGGGTTCCTGAACTGACCTGCATATTCAAATTGGAACCATGACAAGCCAAATCTATCGGGACGTCCTTCTGGAACAACATGTGCGTTTGTTTCGGGACGCCATGGGCGCACAATTTGTGTTTATGGATCCGTCCTCACCGTGCAAACATCGTAAGCGAATGCCTTCAATCGGAGGATATCACCCGTATGGACTGGCCAGCATTCTCACCAGACTTGAACCCAGTAGAGCACGTGTGGGACATGCTTGGCCGACAAGTTTCAGCCCGTCAACCTCCTCCTACATGTCTGCCGGAACTTCGGAGAGCATTGCTTTTTGAGTGGTGTCATATCCCCCGAGATCAGATCGATAATTTGATACTCAGCATGCCTAGGCGTTGTACGGACTGTGTTGCATCGTCTGGGAGACATACAATGTATTAACAATCATACCAACCATGTAATATGGTTTTTTTTTTGTAAATAGTTGTTTTTTGTAATTTGCTCCAGGGAGAAAAAGTCGCTAATTTTTTTAATAATATCAAACATATAGCATCTTTTTTTGTTCTTTACCTTTTGTTTAATAAATAAGCTTTACAAATAAGTCAAGTTTGTTTTGCTTCTAACTCTTGCTTTTCCTGATTTTGCATTATCCTTAATTTATGGACATGAGTGTAAATGTAGCACGCAAAACATTCAAAAATGCGCCTTTGGTAGTGAAAAGTTTTTTCTTATTTTCATCGTTTTAGTCTCAATAGGTACAATATCTGTTAAGGTACAATATCCATTAAGGTATTCAACTGAAAAATTATTTTTCAGCATTGAATGATCATAAAATCCAACAACTGATAACTAGAAAAAAGGTCGAAAACATTTATCAATTTTATCAAAATTAGAAATTAGGGTAAAACTTCACATAAACTTCACTTAAAAGTTTTTCTTTCGCTCTGTCAGATGGTGCAAACAATAAAATTCTGCGATTTTTACTTCACTAGTTAAACCAAAATATATTCGAAGAACTGTTTTAATATTAAATTTAAAAACAAAACTAAATCGAATTTTAAGAAGATCGCTTACCATAAAACATAACATGATTAGGGTATCTATAACAATTATGCTATCCGTAAACAATGCATGTACAAAATTTGAATTCGATAGTTTATCAGGAAATGATTAAAAACCGAGACAAATTTTTGACCATAATTATTAATAGAATGAGTAAACTAAATAAAATATTATAATAAAGTTTTAAAAATCGAGACAAATTTTTGACCATAAATTATTAACACAATGAGTAAACTAAATAAAATGTTATAATAAAGTTTATCATCCCGGTTACACTGAAGTCAGCGAATTAACTATGTTCATTATTATTGGCTTTCTGTTAAATAACACATAATCAAAGTTCCTAATTAAGAACGAATTCGTTACCTTGCTCAGAAGTAACCTAAAATCCCTTTTTATAATGGGTGCTGATATTATTATTATTAAAAATAATTCTCTGCCGGTTATAAATTTTGTTTTGATGTAGCTTCATGTTCCTGCATTAAGATGGTAGGTCATCGACCTCAGAAAGAAAATATAGTAGAAAGAAGTTAAAAAAAAGTTACAAGGATACTTAGAAAATGTATGAACCCGCGTAGCTGTGATAAGTATGTAAAGGAGTAAGAGTACGCACCGGGTTATTTTTAGTAAAACATGATGCAATACCAGAAAATCCTTCGAAATTTTTTAAGGCAGGAAACTGATAACATGTTAAACAAACCACAGTTTTCAGCCAATAGAAACATCAGTTTTCAGACGGAAAGAAAAATAAAAAATAATAGAGGAAGCAGTGCAAATTTGAATTAAAGCCAAAGAACCAAATGTTGCATTACAATACAAGCAAGTGAAAAAAGAATTTGGGAGACAAATTTTTCTAAATAAAACATTTTTAGTTTTGAGTTTCGAACAAGAAGTAAATGAGCTTATTTAAAGAAACCATTATGATTAAAAAAGTATGAAAAGACAACTGTCTTTAAAAGCAAACGAAGACTAAAAATCAACAGCAAATGTGAACCAAATTAAAAAAAATTGCCAAGATCTGTGCTTTTTGAAAAATATGCTCATGCAAGCCAAATCATTAACTCAGTAAGCCTAGACATACATAATCCCCAGAGTGCATAACAAGGAATGATATTCTATAAGTTAGTTTTATGTTACTTAACCAATTATTATAATTTAAATCTTTACTATAACTTCTCCTTTCCATAGCCCTCACCAGAATGCAGATTAGCTGTTTGAGTATTTAAGTCGAGGGATTTAAATGTTTTAGAGTTTTCGGCAGCCTCGCCTGCTACTACGTTCTGTTGCCAGCTCTCCAGGGATTATTCCGGCTTTAGAGATTTTGCCAACCGACTTTAAAATGCGCCGTTAAAATAGATGAGCGAGTTCAAGTAGGCTATTTTATGTAGTCTTCGATTACCTTATTAAAATTTGAATTTCAACTTGTACTGTTTTAAATACTCGAAAGTAGTGAAATTTTGATTGCAAGCACAAGGTGTGCATTATGTTAAATTTGAAAGGTAATGAAAACGTTGTTTAAACTTTCTCATAATTTCGTCATATTAATTCGTAGACTAGAGCGATAACTCGCTTGCCAGCCTAGTAAGATATAAAGGACAGTGATTTAATATTTCACAGTTACGCCCTACAACGCCCGTAAACTGTGATTATATAAAGAAGGTTAAATAGGTAGAAGTAAACACGGAAAATAACAACATCACTAAGAATATCAAAGAACAGTTGAATCGGACAGGAGCAACAAAGCAGGGCCGGGCCAACACAGTGTTTTACATGTGGCAAAGAGGTAAATTCGCGCCCTAAAATACAACGCAAGTTGAATACATGCACAAAACAAATTAACTATATCTGTACTTAACTAATAATCTAGCACATCTGTTCCTGATGCGTAATTTCTGGCATACAGTCAACTATCATAGAAAATTCTTTCATTTCTTTGATTTTAGAAACAATCAAAAGTAAAATATGGCTAATGTCATCTCACCAGTGGTAAAGTTGTTAAATATAAAAAAGCTGATGTGACTTCCTTATACAGAATATTAAATTATACGCATTTTTCCCGTATTTCATTTAAATTTATTTCCTCGAATTTCATTGGACATATATTTATCATTCAATTAATTCAGTTCTCACTTCGCGGCAAGCCAAAAATACATAAAAACTCAAAATGTTTTCATTAAAAATTGAAATATAGAAAAACATAAAACATCAAATATAGTTAAAACAAATAAAAACAATTTTTTTGCAGTGAAAACTAGTTTTTATGCAAAAAACAAGCAATTCCGTCAGCAGGCAAAAAGGCAGATTTTTCGGTGCACAAAACTAAAAGTTTCCTTTTCGTCCCACTCGGCAAAAAGACACTGAAGGTGCAGAAAGACTTAATTAGCTATTTTGCTAAGATTCAAATGTAAACAAATACGGCTCTACGGGAGAAAAAATTAGGTTTAGGGGCATTTAAACAACTTTTAAATTGTTGATTATTCTACAACTATTGCACGCAGATTAATTAAAGGCATAAAAACCTTAATCGGAAGATAAGAACAACATAATTCAATCATTTTTAAAGCAAAAAATGCGCAATTTACCAACATATAGTAATAAAAAAACTGAGCTCACTGAGCCGAAAACGGAGTGAGTATATTTATATATACACACAAATTTTAGTTGCTGTTAATTGATAGTAGATTGGTTTATCCCCTCGATAAGTCGATTAATCCGCTATTAATAACAATAACTGGTTTTTCAATACTTAAATAAGTTTTACTTTTGATTTTGGCATTTTTGCTATTTAAGTTTTTCCTTAACTGTGTTTAAAGCAAGGAGAACTGAAAATTCTATTAATTTTTTTAAATTCTAAAAAATACCTTTTCATGTTTTAACTTGAATTACCGTTGCTTGGAGATGTGATATGGAGAGTTTTCTTATAAATTATAGTGAATTATAACACACATATATATTTATATACTTTTAGTGCGGCCGATTGCAACAAAAAGGGAGCTGCACAACTACATGTTATAGCGGTCCTATATACAAAATTTCAACGTCCTGAGGCTACTCGTTACTGAGTTACATATATTAAGTATGTACGCACAGACGCCAGGAAAAAATCTCGAGATAGATACATGAGGATGTATGTACCTGAGATACTTATCTATCGTACGTACGTACGCGAGATGTATACCTATCGTAAGACACATACATAAGTATGCACGTACAGACGTCACGAAAAAATCCCTTCTGAATCCATTTTAAATCAGTTTTATAATGCGTTTGAGGAAAAAGAGTCCTTTATTCTGTCCTTATTTACGTACAGATGTCACGCAAAATTATCGTTAAGTTGCATTCGATAGCTGCCAAAATAGATATTTCCGTTGAAATATGGTCCCCGAACTTTTTCGTGATTACAGTACTTCCTTTACTTTGTACAACGAAGGAAAAATACACTGAAGAGCCAAAGCATTGTGATCAATAATGCGTTGCGCTACATTTGGTCTGCAAAACAGCTGCAACTCTGTTTGGCAAGGATGCCACAAGCTCCGCTAGAAAATTCAATTTCTAGCTGGGGAGACAGACGCCATGTAAGGGTGCAAGTGATCCGCAATTATGTTCAAATAGTCCGCAGGTATGTGCTGCTACAACTAACGGTCACAGAGCCGCTTATAAGAAAGTACCCCAAAGCGTAATACCACCACCAGCAACCTGTGCATGACCTACTGTACAGGGTGGAAGCAACTAATCGCCTGGAAGACGGCGTAGCCTACACAGCATCGACGTGATGAATGAGAAATTGTGATTCATCCAACCAGGCAACTATTTTCCACCTGATCCATGGTCCAGTCTCGATCTTCCCGGGACGACTGTAGGCGTAGTTTACAATGACGCCTGGTCAACAGAGGCACACGACTGGGACTTCTGCTGAGGAATCCCATATCCAATGCCTGTGGAACGGTACGCTCCGAAATACTTGCACTTGTACCTGCGCTGTATTTGGCGTCGATTTTGCAAAGCGGGACAGTCTTCGACGTCCTTTCCTTTGATGACGCTTGGAAGTCCAAAACCTTGGAGTCTACTGCTTATTTCATCGTCATTTATCCACTCTGCATAAATACTAACAAAGGCAGATCGTGAACAACCTACCAGTCGTGCTGTTTCGGAGATATTCGGAGTCTTCGAGCCATTACAATCTGCCGTCTGTCAAATTCGATTAGATCTGTAGCCTTTCCCATTACTCGCGAAAGTAAATGCAAGAATGATTCTTTACTTTACTTTGACACTATTGTTATTATTCCCAGCTGGCATACAGCGGGGAATTCCAGTCCCTGCTCTTTCCAGATTCCTGAGTGAATCTCGAATTGGGCCTGACGTCTGAGGAAGTCCATAAATAGTATTCGCCAGATGAGGTTTAAGCTGACATGGGAAAAAACTTTTAAGAGCAGCAATGAAATGGCTATTACTTTTCAGGTTGCTGAGGGCCGGAGAATGCCAGATTGTGATTCTTTCTTTTCTCTGGCAGCAGTTAAATACCATTCGCAGTTAACCACGTGCTCTCCACGTCATCCAGACGAGTTCATTGAAAAATGTGGGGATGGTGATAATGTCTTGGCTTGTCAGTGTATATCTCTTAAGTTAATTAATCCTGGAGAAAACTGTATAAGACCGAAAAGAGATCAGTTTAGTTCATAGTTGAGTTCGGAGTATTGAGAGATGTCCTTGCGAGCTTCGCTCTTTAGCTGAATTTTGCACTGCGTTGTGTTTAACGTTATTAGTAGTTTAAAGTGTAACTACTGATTGCGCTCTGTCATGTTGAGAAGACGTGTACGAGTACTTTTGTGAAAAGTTTCAGAACAGTAAAGTATTTTTTTCTGAGGGGAGAACATACATTTTATCGAGATATCATTGGTTTGGTGTGCATTGAATCCATTACGAATCCCTTAGGCACGTAATAATACATAATACACATAAAATGCGCCATATAAGAGCTGTTAGAAAAGATTTGCGATTATACAAAATGACATTTAAGTAAGATTAACGAATCGTCAACAAAATTTAATAAACTTAAATTCGAGATTCTCAATTACATTTTTTTTTGAAAAATTATTATTAATTTTTTTTTCCTACAAAGCATGTTCAACGAAATTACAATAAAATGTATTGCATGTTTTATTTCTTTCGCAACTCAATCTTTTTCGAGAACTAACAGAAGCTAAAAATTAATAGGAATTTTATGTTAAACTTGCTCGTACAGCGTTGTGTTAACCAAGGTTATGAAACTATCAGTTGAATTTTCTAAAGCTAATTTCCAGCAGTCTGCCAGAAAGATGGAAATGTTAATGCCTTCAAAATGCAGGATTTTGTATCTCTTCAGTCATTACAGCTATAAGCATAAACATGAAAATGGTTCACAAACTAAATCTCAAAATGCAGTTGTGTTTGATCACTTATCGAAATTAATGTTTCAAAATTCATCTGGATGCAAATGGTAACAAAAATTACGTGGTGCATTCTTCTCCATGTTTGCTTGTATGATGACTTCATTTAAGAATGCGATAGTGGGGAAGATATTTTGTCTTTTACCCGTAGAAAAAGGAAAAGGTAAAAAAGAAAAAGAAAGGAAGAAATAAAAGAAACCGAATACACTTGAATTTTGAATTTTCTTTATGCTGCTGTAAAAATGCGGGCAAAAAGTTACTGCTCTGAAGACAAATGCTGCAAAGATTTTGTCATATTTTTAGAGAAGCGTGACCATTTTATTACCTGATAAAATTTAAATCTCATCATTGACACGTTTCATCAGGAAAATTTTGGTAATGTAGGTTTAGAATATTCATACGATAATTGATCAAAAGAAAAAATTATATTTACTTGATCTTTTTTTAAGGCTAGGGTGGAAGTTATCACTAGTATCTGACTTTAAGTAATCAATTTAATGAAGCAATATTGTTGTTAACATTTTTGTATACATAAACGTTGTAGAAGCTTTTCTTTTCATTTTATTCTCCAACGATGGCGTAGTTTTCAACGTCATTCATCTCTGCTAATTGGATTAGCATTCGAGTGCCACCAGTTACATAATCATTTTTCTCAAATGAAAGGTAAAACACTCTGTAAGGTTTCAGTTTAAACTAACAAAGTTTTATGTTAATTTCTCTTTCCTGTGAACTCTTATTTCAACTTCCCGTTAGAATGAGCGCGCGTTTCAGCTTTTTGCTAATTTGAAGTGGAGCCAAGTTTTGTATTTAAAGGTTAGCGAGGAACTTCTTAGTGTGAGAGAGCTTTTAGTCTCAGATCGCTTCGGCTCTGTTCCACGTCCACCTGACTAGCTAGTATTTAAATTCTAAGCCTTAGCGCTGTTACTCTAATACTTATTGAAGTAATCTAAGTGCGTTAGTATTAGCTAAGTCTTTCTACGCACCATTGATGGTTTAGCATAGAGACCAACCTCGCGTTTATAGCTCTGAGAGCGACGACTTCTTAATTTTCTATTTAACTTTATTTTAAATTATTTGATTGTTCAGTTTAGACCCAAGTGCGGTCATTATTTTCTGTTATCCCTTCCGAGTTGGGAAGTGACTGTAAATAGTAGTTTAATAAAAGGGTAATTTTAAACCCTCCTTGCGTGTAGTTATTCTACCACTTAACCACAGTTATTCTACCACAGAACATAGCTGCATTCAGCTCCCTGTTCGAGATCAGGACTTTGATACGGTCACGAATATGTTCGCCAAAAGTATGCACCGAACACTCAGTCCTGACAACTATTCTTTAAAACATCCTCGATGAAGCCATCCTTTCCTTTATGCAGATAGCCGTCGTGTTCTTTGCCATATTAAATGAATAAACAATCAAAATTTTCTCTTAATTCCATCATCATTGCCAGAACGAATAAGATAGATGATTCCACCCATGTGTAGAGTCATTAGGTTTTTTTCTGTAGTAGCAGACATGAAAAATGTGCAATGCCCTCGCCTGGGCCTCTCAGGTATGCGTCGAGCATGCAGGGGCGTAGATGGGGGGGGCAAAGAGGGGCATCTGTCCCCGGGCGCATCCAGGGGGCGCCAAACTGATGTTACGAAATATTAGAATTAAACGTTTTCCATTCTTGGCAAATAGGAGGGGGCACAAAATCTGCAGTTGTCCCCGGCGGCTGAAAACATTACCTACGACTCTGCGAGCATGTTTCTTATTATACCACGAAAGTATGCGGAAAGGCAGTAGAAAATGCTTTATACTTGTTTCCATTCCAGGGGAGTGGATTAGATGCTTGGGGTTTTCTTGATTTTCCCCAAGTATAACGTAAATATGAGACAGTTTGTCTTAGCAGGTCTCTAGAGCTTTACAAAGTGCAAGTCGAGATTAAGCAACATGAACAAAAGCTTTGCCTTTCTCCCGTGAAACTTTTAAAACTGAATTCGATAAAGCATTCCCTGACTGTCGACTTCTTGAAATTTAGAATTCATCTGCAAGCGCTATGCAGTTGTAACATATTAAGATAGTGAGTTATATTCTATGATCTCAATCATCATCTTCACCATAATACTATCTCTGTTTCAATCAGCAGCATCAAGGCTGCTTAGTAACAGCTTATTACGAGAAACGGAGAAAAAGATTGATCTTGATCTTTGATAAAATTCGCAGTTTGGCAATGTTCGTTACTCTAGCGGACTGAACTGTTACCACTTCGCAATTTCTTCTCTTAAACCCGATTCTACGCACGCACATTAGAAATGCAATTAATGTTAGCCTCTTCAAACCCCTTAATAATAGCCTCCACCAAATAATTATTCCTTGCAAGTTCACTTACAAGTAATAACGAAATGCAAGCTATACTTGCATAACAGGAAATTTATTCCTTCTAAGAGAAAATGTTAAATCTTTTTTCTCTCCCTCTCTCTCTATATATATACACATAATACACATTTTTCTTCGTTTAATATAAATCTTGAAGTATAATGTGAAAATTAATATAACAATTATGGAAAGGAATTTTGTAAGAAAATCGATAGAAATGTAGCAGAATAAAGTAATTTGCATTACGAACAACAAAATGTGCGTGCAGATAGAAATGGGGTTTACTAAATAAAATTACGTAATGATAATAAATTAAGTCCATTTAAGTAATGGCACTGAAGCGAGTTTACGATAGAAAAAGCTTTTCTTATGTTTCTTCTTGTTCATTTTAGACAAAAAATAATAGTTTTTACTCATCCGTTTAAAAAATTTCAAGCACCAGTACGATTTAAAAATTTAAATTCTGTATTTTTACTTTGAAATGAATAAATTTCAAAGCACATTTTCTTCTTTTCAAGAAGAATATTCTTACGGTTTAAGCAATAGTTATATTAAAAGTTACTCGAGTAGTTTTAATTAACTGCATAATTTTAAATCACACTTTTGTTTAGGAATATCTTTTTTATACACTAAATTATAATTTTATTCAAGAGTAATGCTCAATTTTAAAACTTGTAAGGTTTATCCTAATTTTATTAGTAGTTATTTAAAGTTTATGCATCTTTTCTATCTATTCTAGTTTCAGCTTACAATTTCCTACCAGAATGTAACTTCAGAAACGCGGTTAATGCAAATGAGTGCTATTTAAGTCGATGTTTCATCCTGACTACTTCGCGTTTGCCTTTTGGCTACATCTCTCTTAGCTTTGCTGCGCTCCGTCATACTTTAGGCCCTTGTTTGGCTTCGCCGATTTAATTAAGATTTAGGGTCCAGCTACTTAGAATATTGATAACTTGGGCTATATCTTCAGTCAGCTTTAGTTAATTTCATAATTATTTAAGTTCAAGCCCAAGTGGAGGCTTTGCTGTACGTTCCGAGTTAGGAACTGAATGTATTCCTTCTAAGAAATAAAGGGTAGTTAACCCTTCTTAAGTCTTACGTATTTGTTCACACACTAAAGCGATTATTCGCTTGTTAGTGTTTGTGGGGTTCAAAGACTGAACATTGAATTAAACAAGTAAAACCCCACAAACTACTTTTATTTTGAGATATGGAAATATAGAAGTTATTTTTATTAAGTACATATTGCACTTGTACAATAGTGATGCAACAAAGTAAAATGATATCGATATTACATGCTTGTAATAAACTTAATAATTTTTGTATGTATTTTTACTTTACTAATCATCTCATTATTCATCTTAGCATTATAAGGTATTTCTCCCGCCTTCTTCGTATGCCTTCGTGGTGTAGTGGTCAGCACGCTCGATGCGTAACCGAGAGGTCCATCGTTCGATTCCCGGCGAAGGCGTTGCTCGTTTTACAATATTCCTGTTTCGAAATAACCTAATGTCTCTACGGCATATAAAAAAAGTTATTTTACGTACTTTTAATTTTGCAAAAGGTCGAAAAAACTGAACTTTAATAGTGACTAACTGAATAAATTGCTTATTTCAAATGAATTATTGCCGGAATTCGCAGCCATTTGAGTTGAGTATTTCTAACAGAAGCTCCGACCTAAGACTTGAAGGAACAAGTTGTAACTTCTGAACTTTAAGTTGTTGCTAAATAGACTATTTCTGTACCCTCAATTGTGCATAAGTTATATCTGTTGAATTAGAATTTAAGTTGCACATTTGAACAGCAAAATGTTTCTAAGTTTTGTAAACCACAAATCGTGGCAACAAAGCTGTAAGTTTTTATGCTAATTAACCTAGTTATCCTACGCATTAGTAGTGTTAATTTGGCTGCATTTTTACTTCTGCTTTCACGAAATCCCACCGAAATGCAAATTAGTTAATATATTCTGAGTTTAGTTCACAGTTTAGAGAGAAACATATGCTGCCGTTTTGGCAACCGTCAACTCTGTTTCGCTTCTTTGCTGCTTGAATTTCATTTGTTGGCTTAAGCTTGAATATGATGCTTTTGCTTTGCGAAGATTTAGAGGTGAGCCAAGGTTGGATAGAATATATAGGAATAGTATTTCACATTCATTTTGACTTGAATTCCTGTTCTGCTTGTAACGGAATTTGTTTCTAAATTATGTGTAACTGTTAGATTGACAGGCTAATAAACAGTTTTTATTTTTAACTCTAAACTAAGACTTCCGTAACAGAATGTCAGATAAAGTTGTTTGATAAAGTACTCCAAATCTAATATAAGATTGAATATGAATGATTTTGAATGAATTATTACTGTGGTTATTGTAATCCTCATTGCCAGATAAATCGAATATTTATTAATTTGAAGTTAATTTTTTAAAGGAAGCTTAAACATTTCTCAAGTGGGGTAGAATATAGAATGCAGAATTTGGAGAAGTAAAATAAAATTAAAACATCTTTATAATCTTTTCTAACTTTTGTTATGGTATAAGCTATTTCTTCCGCCTTCTTGGCAGGCCTTCGTGGTGCAGTGGTCAGCACACTCGGTGCGTATTTCGAGAGGTCCGTGGTTCCAATCCCGGCGAGTTCATTGCTCATTTTCTCGATTTTCCAGCTTTCAAAAATACTAATGTCTCTACAGCTGGCGCCCGAACTAAAAATGGTGCAGGATGAGGATTCTCCACCACCAGGATTTGGCGACTGGGTCCCCTAATCCCCAGTCATCCTTTAAAAGAGGGAGTATATAAGGTATTTCTCCCGTTTTCTTGGCATGCCTTCGTGGTGTAGTGGTCAGCACGCTCGACACGTAAACGAGAGGTCCGTGGTTCGATTCCCGGCGAAGGCGTTGCTTATTTTCCACGTCTCCTGCTCCGAAATAACTTAATGACTCTACAGCCATCTAATATGAACCGACATTTATAGTAATACCCCACAAAGTCCCGTTTCAAGACTAAAAAAACCTCTCATTAAAAACATTTAGTATTCGTTAACTTTTATTTTCTACCCCTTTTTTGATAAGAAAGCCCTTTTCCTTACCTTTTCTTTTATTTTTTTATTTCTTTTCTTTTTTTTCCCTTTTTCTTTTCTTTTTTTTCCCTTTTTCTTTTCTTTTTTTTCTTTTCTTTTCTTTTCTTTTTTTTTTTTTTTTACAGAACAGTGGAATTGTGGAATTCTTTGCCATTTCTTATGTGAAAAGTTTTATTTTTACAGTTAGCTAGCTTACAAAAGAAGACTTATCTAAACATTTTGTATCGTTGCCATTACATTTTAATCGAAAAATTTCGCAAAGCGGTAAGAAAAACAATAAACTTAAAAATGAAAAAGCTGCACCCTCTCGTGGCCAGCAAGATAAAACTGCAACACCCTTCTTCGGCTAAAAATGCTGCATTGACTTCCCCGAAAATTGAAACGCTGTTTTTTAAACTATAAAAACAGTTAGTTTCCATGTGAATACAAGAACTTTCTCTCTGTTTTCTTAGTTGTTTTTGCCGCATTATTTTTTATGTGGTTGTGTTATTTATTATGTTCTCGATGAAATGAAAGAAATACTCTCTAACTTTCTGTGAAAAACTGATCATGTTCTTACATATTGTGGAACTCTGGAGCTTTGAATAATTTGATGGATGTGCTAACTGATAGACCTGCAAGAACACAACGTGTTTAATCTGTAGGGATTTATATTTATTTTAAATAATCAGTTAAATTTAATTTTAAGTTACTTTCCTATAAGCCTTCATTCCCCTAATTTTCAGTGCCAGAATATTTAAATTCGGTAGCGCGCGTAAGAAATGCAAATTCTACCAGTGGGAGAATAAGTTAAATATCGACTTTCCAGTAGAGAGAGAGAGTCTGGGAAATTTCCGTGCGTGCTTATATGCAAAATTCCGCTTAGCAGTTACTGCTGGTTAGACGTGGCTTAATCGCTATTATCTTGCTGCCACTAGACTCATCTAGGCGCTGTGGTATACAGGATTGTATGAGCCCTGTAGTTTAATTCTACAACTTGTTAATATTCTACTGTTTCAGTTACCGCCCAAGCACAGGCGTAGTATGTTAGCCTCAAGTTGAGGCATTGTAAATTATTTAAAGAGTTTTATAAAGGGCAATTTTAAACTTTCTTCAGATCAATCACTATTTCTCAAGATTCTACACAACAGAAAGACAGTAGAACTTTACAAATCTTTAAAACGTTTATTGGAATTCATAAATTTTGCTTACTTAAAAAAATATTTCTTCTTCACATAGAATGTAAAATGGGAAGAAGCGCATTATATCTATGTATAGGTCTCATATTACTGCATTTTCATAAACAATGAATTTCAAAACAAATTTTCATTACTAATTAAGAAATTCGTGCAAATTTTCTAATTGATGCGAAGATACAGTTCATCTGTCTTTTTACCTTAAATCACAATTTTTAATAATTAAAAATATATATTTTTCTTACATTATCATACATTTATAAATATTAGAAGTTTATTAAAAAATCGCTAACTTTAAAATTTATATGTATTAAAATTATATCATAATATCATCAAAATTTTAATTTTTAGCCATTATTCCCGGATGAGATTTTAATCTCCAAACAGCATTTTACGCTGAATTACTATAAAAGTCCGAATCCCATTTCAAATTGTTGTCATCAAATATTATCACCCTCTGTTATATTTAAAGAAATTAAATAGTGAAGAATTTGCGTGAATATATGTCTACCTTCCTCGCATTGTTAAAAAACGACCGTACCTACAGACATCAATTTTGAATGTAGACATCAATTTTGAATGAGAATCTATTTTGAATGTCCATCCGAATAGAGGCACCTGAAAGTCTGCATTTTGAATTTATTTTATTACCTATTTCAGAATTTTTAAAACTTCAAGGAATTTTTTTATTAAGTCAAGAATTTCAAAGCGAGCAGTGGAAACACTGTACGGGAAAAATATTTTTATCTTCAGCTGGTGAGGCTGTCTATAGGAAATTCTAAAGGTATGCTGTTTTTAATATTTTATAATTTTGCCATTGAATTGAATTTTATGTGATGTAATCGCCAAGAATGTGGTATTTAATAAATGATGTAAACACACATAGCGTTAATAATAAAAAGACAAAAGAAAATTTATCAAATCCAGCCATCTTGCTAAAACTGAACATTGATATAATGAACTGACAAAAGACTGAGAAAAACAGAAAAATGTATGCCAACAGTTCGAGAATTCTAAACGTATACTGCTATACTGCTTTTAATTTTTTTGTAATTTTACTATTGAACTGTGTTTGGCGTAGGTGCTAAGAAAATGGTGCCTAATGATAAAGCTAAAAAGACAAAAAGTATTGGGTTAGCAAGAGTGAGTGTAATAGCAGGCTTGTAGACTGCAAGATTAGCAATGAAACCTTAACGAACCTTTTCGGGCGACCGTTAAAATCTGAAACCTTTCAATTTTTTTTTTTTCAAGTTGCTCTTAAACCAGTATAAGGCCTTCTTTTTCTATCTTCTGTGATATTAAATAAAAAGATATTGATGTACCAAATTTATGACATTTGGGTTTTACACATATTTCTACGTAACACAATATTGTTTAAATTTTTATACGTACATACATGCAATGTAATTTTCTATTTCATTTATTTACTTTGCAGAAATATAGATACAGATTTATTTAGAAATACCGACAGAAAATGGCCTTTAGAAGCTTCACACATACTCTGTTACGTGATTGCTGCAGACTTTATATTTCAGAAGTACATTGCTATGAATTAAAATGAAAGAAATTAAGTTTATAAGTATGTCATGAAGCTTCTAAATTTTACGTGCACCATGTATATAAATTCATAGTATCAGATTCCATCGATTAAATTTACAGCAGAGAATACAAACGCATTTGAATAAGAGCCGTTTTCTATAGATATACAATTCAAACAGATCGCGTACCACATATACGTATCGCGTCGGTGGTCACCACCGCTATGGTCTATCTTGTCTCTTCTGGGTAGCCTATCTGCCTCGTCGCTGTACAAACAAACAATGCTCATTCGATTATCGTCTATCAGCAAGTGAATGAAAAATACAAAATACTGTTACCATTTGAAGTAAACTGGCTGATTTAAATAACACAGATCACTCGAGAGGTTTTCGTCAAGGAAGGGATGCCTTTATGGAGGACATTTTGAGGGAAACTCTTTCATATTTACGCTTCACGTTTGGGAAAACCACAAAAACCCTATGCAATCAGTCCTTTCATCGAGATTTAAACAGGGGTCAAACTATTAATATTGATAAACTTCATTCCGAACTTCGAGTATTTCTCGTTTATTCTCGAGTTATTCGTGTTCTGCTAGAAAAGGTTTATTATGCTGTAAGGTTTATAATGCGTTTTCTAACAGTTATTTTAAGTTTTGTATCTTTCCTATCTTATTCTAATTTCAGCTTACAATTTCCTGCCAGAATGTGAATTCAGAAACGCAGAGAATGCAAATGAGAATGAGAACTATTTAAGTCGTGACTTAACCGACTTCAACAAAGAGAGTCTGATTTCCTGACTAGCGCGCGTTTGCTTTCTAGGCACATCTCTCTTAGCTGTTACTGCGTTCGTCCGTATCTAGGCCCTTGCTAGGCTTCGCCGATTCAATTAAGACTTAAGGGCCAACTAGTTAGATTCTGATAGCTTCGGATATATTATTTAAGAGCTTTAGTTAAGCTAGTTTTCGTTCAAATTATTAGTATTTAAGTTCAAGCCCGAGTGGTGGCTTTATTGTAAAGTTCCAACCCGGAACTGATTGTAAATATATTGAACAATAAAGGGTTTTAAACCCTTCTCAAGTCTCACCTGTTCTGTTCACACTTAAGCGATTATTCGCTTGTAAAATGTTCGTTGGGTTCTTAGTCAGAACTACAGATTTAAAGAGTTGAACCTTACAATGCATTGGGCATTAACTTCTTTAAATAATGAACATATATTATTAGCTTTTTTATCGAGAAATATCAAGTCACTGATATCCAACTGACTCTCTTGTTTTAGCGTATACAAAGAACAATATTTTATATTGTAAGCCCGAGTACTTACCCAATAAACTGTAGATGTGAATTTGAAGATGGTTGGTACTTTCTTCTCTGTAACTAATTCGTTATAACGTTCACTGTTAAAATATATTATATTTGGAGTAGTATCTAATTTCTCCTCTTCTGAATTCGCATTCACTCTAACAAAGTCACATTGGGGAAAATATTTCTGATATTTCTGCAATCTAAAGCCGCTTTCTGAAGCTCAAATGTTCAGTGCTGTCTACTGTAAGACGTTCTGTGCGATACTGATGGTCCTAGATTACATATTTCTGCTTTGTTTATATTCTAACCTCGTGATGTTCGCTTACGATCACTGACGTCATTTTCGTATCGCCTTTTCAACAGTTCATCTTGGACACCTTTGAGAGAAAATGGGAAAAACATATGTTGCTCAATACGTCTACTCATCTTCTGTCAGGGTGAGAACGGAAGGGAAAGAAAAGAAGAAAAATTAATTGAAAAAAAAGGGGGGGGGAAACGTTTTATAGTTAGTTGAGAAACTCAGTTTTCTTACTCATGCAAAAAATTTCATTCATTATGAAATTTTTATCGCCAAACTGTAATTTGATATTCTAGACCATCAAAGAAAGTCATACCTCTTGGCAATATCTCGAAAAATATTAGTGTTAGCTTTCACTTTCTGGATAAATGCACAGGAAGACGCATGGTGAGATAAATTGAAGGCGCTGACCCCCCCCCCCTTTTTAGAGAAAAGGAAGACTATCTTCCTCTCTATTAGAGACAGAGAGGCAACGTTAAAGGCAAAGAAGCCAAACAGTTGCAAAACTATTAACATTCTTTCCCCACAGCAAAAACTATACAATAGTTCTGTGAATGGTGATACTAAAGTATATATTTATTAACGTATGTAATCTCTAACTTTTAACTTTTTTTTATGACGTTAACATTTTCATACCAGGTCATTAAATAAACTTAAGTTTTAGGTTATTTATTCTTAAGTATTGTTAAGTATGGAATAAATAATTAGAAAAGTGTAAATGGATAATAGATTATAATTCTTGACTTTAGAGTTCATGAAGTGGGCTTCATGTAACTCGGCTGCAAAGGGTTATATATACATGAAAATCCAGGTGCAGATGAGTTAGAAGAAGCCAACAAAATGGTGCTGTTCCTTGGAATAGCAGAGATAAGAATAATCGAAGAAAAAAAGAATATTCAGATATTGGTTCAAACAAACAATTACCAGTCCATGAATTTTATTAGTGTAGAAACATTCAGATTTTTTGGAAGCAGGAGACGGAAAAAATGAGCAACGCCTTCGCCGGGACTCGAACCACGGACCTCTCGAATACACGTCGAGCTTGCTGACCACTATACCAGGGAGGCTTGTGAAGGAGGCGAGAGAAATACCTTATATACTTCCCCTTTTAAAGGGTGACGGAAGCTTAGGCGACTCAGTCGCCAAGTCCCAGTGGTGGAGAATCATCATCCACCACCGTTTTTAGTTTGACGCCACTTGCAGAGACATTCGGATTTTTTGGAAGCAGGAGACATGAAAAATGAGCAATGCCCTCGTCGGGACTCGAACCACGGACCTCTCGGATACGCGTGGAGCGTGCTGACCACTACACCACGAAGGCACGCGAAGAAGGCGGGAGAAATGTCTTAAAACTGTTCCGTTTTCTAAGGTTTTTCTCCTGAAATCTTTATCGAAAAAACGTTTTTATTCCATTATAATTGCAAAATATTTCATCCATTTTGTACTTCTCGTGATAGGATGTTTTGGGCACATTTCATGGGGCATGAATATGTACTTGCTTCAAGATAACAATATAAATACTGGTCAACGTAATATATATAAATTGTCCACCAAAGTTATTTTTTCAACCTTTGATCGTAGGCATATTCTTCCAAACACTTAACTTAGCAAGACTTAGGATATAGATTAGATCCAGCACTTTTCGAACATACGTATTTTGACACAAAATCATTCTTCTGAAATGGCATGCGTTTTTTTTTCCAATATCCCGATTCTATGACTTAAATTATACCTGAAAAAAAACTTTGTTACATTCGGTATGAAATTTATTCAATAATTCGTGAAGTACTACTAAGTATTCGTGATACTAAGTAAATGAAATCTCGGCGCATATTTTCAAGATAATTAATTCATTAATAAAAAATTATCGTTTTCCCTTTCTTTCACATATTTTTACTTCATATTACACTTTTTAACCATAGCTGCTATTATTAATGTTTCTTCTTTTTAGAATTTCGTTTTAATAATTTGAATTGCGTGGTTGAATTATAGTTCTTCAAGGATTATTTTAAAAATTTCTATTTTGTCATTCACATTGTGTACTTTAAGCATGTTTATTCATATATTTTTAAAAAATTTGATTTCATTTATTCGTAAGGCATTTCTTTCGAAAGGAAAATTTGACACTCAGTATTCGTCACGATGCATTTAAGAACTACATTTTGCATTAAATGAGAAATTACCGTAAAGCACAGTTAGATCAGAAAAGATATACAGGGTGTATCAGTACAGGTGACAGGTGAAAGCGGGTCCGGACACCCGGGCGGCCTACATAAACTAATCGGGTATTGTCCGGATCCCGCAACTGTTTAGTACAACACCCTCAGCGCCCCACAAGGAACACATGGGAAGTTTATTAAGATGCTACATATGCTGATGGAGACATTAAACTGTACTGCTACACAGATAATAACTAAAATATAGATACTAAATAATTGAAATTTCACAGATAATTAGTTACGAATACTGAAAGAGATATTAAATACTAATGCAGATATTATACAGATACATAGATGCAAAATACACTGTTCAATACTACACAGATATTAGAAACGAATCTTGACACAGTTTCGAAATACAGCCGCCAGTACAGGTGACAGATGAGAGTAGGGTGCGGACATTCGGGCGGCTTGCACTGACTATTCGGGTATCGTCCGAATCCGGCAACTGTCCAAAAAAACAATATTGCAAACAGGGGCAGATGGTAGAAGACAGACGTATTGCGGATACAGTACCAATAATTATTACACAATATATGACAATACACAGATACTTACATCAAAAGGTGCTGTTACCATGTTGATTTGCCACAGTAGTAATGCATCGTTGTACCTGATACATTAATAGTACACTATTATAATAGTCGACGCAGGGACGATATACACTTATGTCCATAAATTAAGGATAATGCAAAATCAGGCAAAGGAAGAGTTAGAAGCAAAACAAACTTGACTTATTTGTAAAGCCTATTTATAAGGTAAAGAGCAAAAAGGTAAAGTGCAAAAAAAGATGCTATATGTTTGATATTATTAAAAAAATTAGCAATTTTTTCTCCCTGGAGCAAATTACAAAAAAAAAAAAAAACTATTTACAAAAAACCAATATTACATGGTTGGTATGATTGTTAATACATTGTATGTCTCCCAGACGATGCAATACAGTCCATACAACGCCTAGGCATGCTGAGTATCAAATTACCGATCTGATCTTGGAGGATATTACACCACTCAAAGAGCAATGCTCTCCGAAGTTCCAGTAGACATGTAGGAGGACGTTGACGGCCTGCAACTCGTCGGCCACGCATGTTCCACACGTGCTCTACTGGATTCAAGTCCAGTGAGAATGCTGGACAGTCCATACGGGTGATATCTTCCGATTGAAGGCATTCGCTTACGATGTTTGCACGGTGAGGACGGACGTTGTCATCCATAAACACAAATTGTGCACCCGTGGCGCCCCGAAACAAACGTACATGTTGTTCCAGAATGACGTCCCGATAGATTTGGCTTGTCATGGTTCCAAATTGAACATGCAGGTCAGTTCTGGAACCCAGAATAATTCCAACCCAAACGAGCACTCCTGTACCACCGTAACGGTGTCATTCAGTGATGTTTTCTTGGTAGTAACGGGTACCTGGAGCTCTCCATATGAAAGTCCGGCGAGAATCAGACTGCAAGCTAAACCTGGACTCGTCAGAAAATATCACACAAGCCCACTGTTGCGGTGTCCACAATGCATGCTCTCTACTCCAGTCTAACTACATGAAAGTACGGCGAGAATCAGACTGCAAGCTAAACCTGGACTCGTCGGAAAATATCACACGAGCCCACTGTTGCGGTGTCCACAATGCATGCTCTCAACTCCAGGCTAACCGCAGGCGACAGTGAGTTGCTGTAAGTGGAACGCATTTGACAGATCTACGAGCATATAGACCAATCTGCCCTAAGCGTCTGTACACGGTCTGCCTATGAAATTGTCGTACCAGTGGCTGAAGAGAGCTAAGGAGACTCTGAGACTGTGCTCCGCCTGTTTCTTTTGGCAGTAACTGCCAAATACCGGTCCTCATTCGGCGTTGTGACTCTGAGGCGACCTATGCTGTAACGTCTACTCCCATTACCATCATCTTGGAATCGTTGCCAAAGCCTGGAGATGACACTCTGGGCAATTCCAAGTTCGTATGATACTTCCAGTTGGGTACGCCCACATTCCAGACGGCCGATCATTCTACCACTTAAAAAATGATCCAAATGCGTCCTTTGTGTCATAACTGTTCGGTTATTGCACTGAAATGTTTATAAAGCGCCTGCGAACAGTTTTACTTCTTTGCCTGTATTCCTTATATATCACTCTTTTACACTCTCGTCATTGTGACGTACCATCGGTGTCATCTGGTTACTTCCTGAAATTTGCATATGATTCTTGAAGATGTGTGTAGTGATTTTACTGGTGATATATTTATTTTAGATTTCGATTTCCGCGTGACTCCGAATTATCCTTAATTTATGGACATGAGTGTATTTTTACAAACAATGATAATATTTTCTAAACTCTACAGACATATTGCAGAGGAGTATCAATGCACATTGTATAACCTTTAACCATATATATTATAGATTAATAATTACATGTATACATACATTATATTAATACATACGTAACATAAAAGGTGCATTCGATATATTAATACATTATACATTAATAGTGCACTCGATATATTAAAACATACAATAATAAAAGTTCCTAAACTCTACAGCCATATTGGGGAGCTATACCAGGGCGCATTATGCAACTTATAACTATATACATTATACATTAATAACACATGCTTACGTCCATTGCATTGGTACATACATAACATAAAAGGTGCATTCGATATATCAATACACTATTCATAATACATTATACATTAATAGTGCACTCCATATATTAATACATACAATAATAAAATTTGCTAAACTCTACAGACATACAGACACAATAATCACATCATCATCATCAGACACAATATCTCATACGTCTCACATCATCAGACACAATAATCAAATTTGCTAAACTCTACAGACATACAGACACAATAATCACATCATCATCATCAGACACAATATCTCACACATCTCACATGATCAGACACAATAATAAATTTGCTAAACTCTACAGACATACAGACACAATAATCACATCATCATCATCAGATACAATATCTCACATCATCAGACACACTAATAAAATTTGCTAAGCCCTACGACTCTACGGACAGAGCAGTACCAGTGCACATTATGCATCTTATAATTATATACATTAATAATACACGCAGCCGCCAGTACAACAACAGCAATGTTAGTCTTCCTCGCTTCGTGACTAGTGACTAGTCACACTACGAGACCTCTCCCCCGCAGAACCGGGGTCGGGGTACAACCCCTTTACCGGAACCTTAAAGAGATCTGCACAACGCACCCAATTTGGGGCGTCACTGGACGTTAATTTGCTACCCATCAGTCGCACGGGCTAGCCCGTCGCAAAGGGCCATTACCCAGCATACCCGGGCTACTAGCACCACTCTGCTCTAAGACATGCCGGACCGGCCAATAAGTGACCTTTCCGGAGCCCCGAGAACCACTAGGTTCGAAATTTGTATACCCACGAGCCGAGACTGCCTAGGTACAGATCCTAGCTAGTAGCTTCGCAGAGTTCTCTACGTCGACCCCCTGGGGGGAGCTGGTTACAAACTTTTAGGAGAGATAGAGTACACCTAGACAATGGTAAATTACATAGGAATACATGGTCGGAAACGCTTTCCTGGCGCAGTAGTGGCGGCACAAAAGTCAAGAAAGAAAGAACACGAGCCTGGTGAGAAAATATGTTATTATTCGGAGTACAACAAAAACAAACAAAAAAAAAAAAAAAACATAAAGAGACAACGATCAAAGGTGGGGTTCGAAATTACGACTCAGACCGTGACGCATGAACGATGTGTCATGCATTTTCCATTCGTGACGCAGATTTTTCATGAGCCAGAGAAGTGAGGCCTGCATCACGGTTCCAGATCGAAATTTCGAACACCTTCTTTAATGACGATCGTTGTTTGTTTTTGTTCTTATTTGCAGGAAAAAAAAAGATATGTTTGCAGAGACATTAGGTTATTTCGGAAGCAGGAGTGATGAAAAATGAGGAACGCCCTCGCCGGGAATCGAACCACGGAGCTCTCGGTTACGCGTCGAGCGTGCTGACCACTACACCACGAAGACGGGAGCAATACCTTATATACTCCCCTTTTAAAGGACGAATGGGGATTAGGGGCCTCAGTCGCCAAATCGTGGTGGTGGAGAATCATCATCCATCACCTTTTAGTTCGGACACCACTTGTAGAGTCATTAGGTTATTTCGGAGCAGGAGTGATGAAAAATGAGCAGCGCCTTCACCGGGAATCGAACCACGGACCTCTCGGTTACGCGTCGAGCGTGCTGACCACTACACCAGGAAGGCATGCGAAGAAGGCGGGAGAAATACCTTATATGTTAATGAATATATATACCAAATTCAATTAATATTCAGGAACTAAAATTCTGAGACGTAATTTTTTAAAAACTATTCGGGCGATTTTTACGAAACTTGGAAGATTGGTAGTTTGAGGCACAGGGTCGAAATACGGAAGGGAAAAAAAAATAAATAAACAAGACATTATAACATTTCAGAGAAAGCACAATTGTGTGTCAAAATAGATTGTGTTAGAGCAATGCTATATACAAATTCAAAATATATCCTAATTGGCGCTTTCGAGACATGAAAAACGATAGTAGAATTTCGTTAATCGACATAGTAGAACGGGAGATAGAAAATTGTCCCATTTTCTTTTGACTAAGTGCACATGACCGTGACATAAGATGCAATGTATAGACAGAAGATTAATAGAAAGGTTTAGAAGCAGATCTCTGTAGCTTAATTTATAATGTTAAACATAGGGCTTTGAGTGCTTTATTTGGCTAAGTAGTGAGAATAAAATAAACTCGTTATTTACCGGATTTTTTTATGCGAAGTACAGTATTGTGTATAGAGAAGAGTATATAGTTTTATCTCAAGGTTTTCAGATCCATCATACGATAAATCACAGAACAGCTGAATATATAAGAATAAGAGGTCCAAATGTTGCCAAACAACAAATAAAATCAGGTCTAAATTACTAGGTTGTCAGCACCTCAGAAATCATGACAAACATCATGTATGATAAATTTAGAAAGAAGATTATATTTTGGGGGTAATGACGTCTTTAGAAACGATAAAAGTTTACATTAATGAAAACGGCAGGTCGAAAACATGGTGTTGTTGATTGGCAGTTACTGGTTCTTACGTCAAAACTTAATAAATATCGTAACCTTCCCTTGGACAGGGTTATATGAGTTTGCATTTGTTGCAAAACGTTGTGATATCTAACAAAGATGAATGAAATGATATAAATCTTTCTGAACTATTACCAGTTTAAAAACCAGAATTCAAGAATAACTTAATATTTATAAAAAATAAAACAATATCTTCAGAAATAATAAAAGCAGTTGCTTTTTAATCTGATCCTGATCTAGCGATTTACAATATCAGTTTGCTCTCTCTATATATGTTACTGTGAAAGACCGAAATTGGAGAATGTCGACTTTCACCAGAGAATGTCAACATTCACCAAATACGTCGGAGAAAGATCGAATATAACATTCCATTCTTGTACATTCGGACCCTCACCGGTGTATGTCGACAATCACAGATATGCTCTGTGAAGTTCAAAAAACAGAGGCGACTGGCTGTTTCCCATAAATGCAGTTGTAAAAGCAAGGGCCTCTCGTGCAATTCAAACTCTCATAATAGTTTAAGTTGTTGCAATGAATCAGATTTGAATCACTTAATTTAGTAAGTTTTTTATTATTATTATTTTATTTTCTCATTTACCAAACAACAAATATAATGTTAACTGTATAATTAAGTAAGTTTTTTAACTTCTATTATTTTCCTTTCTCATTTTGAATGTATTGTGTGTTTTAAGTACTTGTGTGTTTTTTCTCGACTGAATGATGGAGAAGAAAATACACTGGTGTGCAAAAATTAAGGACGAAGTCGAAAAATTTGCATATCAGCTGAACGAAGAGGCAGAGCGGACAAAAAGACCAATCAGGAGATTAAGTAAGGTGATGTACGGTAGCACATGCGCAGATATGCAGGTAGACGTAATGGGGGAGTGTCTGAGTAGTATAAAGCATGTTGTCGGTGTAAGATCAGTATTTCTGGCAAAGAGATTGCACGCCGTATATCAGTTGAAATCACACCGAGTTGCTGCCTCAGCGAGAAATGGCGAATTATCAATCTGTTAGACGACATCTGGATGCTTTTACCCGAGGTCGAATCATTGGGAAGTTGTAGGAAGGCCGCAGTGTGACAAGTGTGGCTGCAGAGTTCGGAAATGCTCACAGCATCGTTTCACAACTTTGGAGACAATTTGAAACTACAGGAACAGCTATCCGGGGGTTTAGTAGTGGTCGTCCACGAGGAACCACACCCGCAGATGACCGGTATATTGCCTTACAGGCCAGAAGAAACAGGCGGCAGACAGCGGGAGAAATCGCTAGACACAGGCGACTGGACGACCGATATCGCGTTTTACCGTGGCCAGAAGACTGCACGGTGGTGGTCTGTTTGCACGACGCCCTGTACGGTGTGTACCTCTAACGCCTGCCCATCGGAGAAAGTGTTCTCTGTGGTGCCGGGAACACCGGAATTGGAGAGACAATGAATGGGGACGAGTACTCTTTACAGATGAGAGCAGATTTAGTCTGAGTTGCGATTCTAGA
>KK113970.1:469841-482747 GCA_000611955.2 Stegodyphus mimosarum
AGATCATACCCTATTAAAGACCGGATGTTTCTTGCTGGACACCCATCACAGGGATGTTTCGGCCTTCAATCGCATTGCGCTCCATGCTACTTTTTCAATAAAGCTTTTTTATCCCTTTGATTTCTCTTTTAGTAAGTGTTGCTTACATTACTCATGTCCTTACGTATTGGGGATCTTACGGTATTAAATGTGTTGATTTGGTACAAAGTATTTTTGTACAAAGTTATATTTAAAAAACCGTCTCGTCCTTAATTTTTGCACAGCAGTGTATAATATTCTCATATATTCAACATTCACCATTAGTACATGGTGAATGTCGACATTCACTGGTGTAAGTTAGAAATAAGAGTATTTGGAAAATATTTCGGACATACACCAAGCGACTATGTGAATGTTGACATTCATCGATGAAAGTCGGCATTCTCCAGATTTCGGTGTTTCACCGTAATTATTGTACCTGTTAATTATTGTACCTTCGTTTAAGTTGTTCAAACAAAATTTACATCTAGCATTGCTTTAATTTTACGCAATACGGGAAAACTGAAATCAGATGATACAGTGCAAGTACTTCAGATATTAAGTATGACTGAATGTCTGTTGAATAATTGGCTGACATAGTTTCCATCTCAAGATACGTATGCAATAAGTTAAATTTTCAGATTGTGGGAACGGGAATTCACGATACTTCTTAGTAAAAACATATGAAAATTTTATGCGGGGCTGAAATGATGAAAAAATGTCTTTAAAGTCAAAAAATTATTCGAAAATAGAGACAGAGAAGGATCCATCATCAAATGCTGAAAATATCCGAGATATCACTAATAAAAAAATTTTCCGGGATCGTATACAAATACCATTAAAAAAACTGCGCAGTTTCGAATGTAGATTTCTAGCAAATACAATTTGCACGAAAAAAATGTTAATATAGAGCGTTGGTTGCAAATCACCTTTCGCAGACATACTAAAATTAAAAAATCTGTAAGGTCGCTTTCTTCGTGGTGTAGTGGTCTGCATGTTCGACGCGTAACCGAGAGGTCCGTGGTTCGATTCCCGGCGAAGGCGTTGCTCATTTCTTCAGCTTCCTGCTTCAAAGAATCCTAATGTCTCTACAAATCAACGATTTCCCTTCGCGTGAAAGGTTTGAATTGATTTCATCGCTAATTTTGTGCATTATAATCCGAACTTTGCAACATTTTGAGCAAGATAAGGAACAACTTATAAGAAGAAAATTCAAGAATTCAAATATTATTTTGACAAAAACTGTCATGGATTTTATATGTTACACCAGTATAACTCTCTTGCATTCCAAAAAATGTTTACGCCTACACCATAAGTAAGCGTCTCAAATATGGGCGCTGTTCAACGTTTTCTTCATAATCAACTTTTAGAAAACATTATATGTCTATAAAGAAATAATGTGTAAAATAATTCATTTTCATATGATTCAATTAATATAAACATTTTAATATATCTGTAAAGTATTTTCACAATGAAACTGATCAACTAACATAAAATATAAACAGGAATATAATTAGGAGTCGAAAATTAAAATGTATGAGATTTTGTATTATGCTGTTTAGTTATATCTCAGCAGCAGTGGTGATTGTTTATTGGTTTACTTTGAATAGTCACAACATACCGTATCATGCCAGAGTGTAAATAGCTAGGGGGGGGAGGAACAAATATTTTTAATAACTACTGGTATAAATTTAACAATTTAAGCCAGTGCCAGTGTTATTATTCTGCTTTGTAGAATCAGAATCAACATCCCTTTCGACATTTAATTTGTAAAAATAAAAGGATTTCAGCAAAGCGCAATTGCTGTTTTTTTTTTTTTTTTTTTTTTGATTTCGGAGAGGGCGGGAGACTGATTCCATACATTCAAAGAGAAGGATACCAATTAAAACAGTTAGTACAGGTAATAAAAAATTGCTAAATATTTTTTTTTGATTGCTAAAAGCGTATTTTTTGACAAAAATTTGCCACCGTTTTGAAATCTGCCAAGTCCCAAAACAAGCTGCATCGTCAAGTATACTTATTTCTAGGTATTTGAATTGAATACTAACACCGGTTTAGTATTTTTTGTCCGTATGTCTTTCTACATAAGAATTGTTTGAATTTTTTTGCACCTTACTCAGTACACACTGACAAAAAGTTCTTCTGTACCTATTGTAAAAGAGACAGAAACAAAATACACAGTATCATAAATTAATAAATATAACAAATGAATAGGTACATGAAAATTAAAATTCGACATTTTCGTTCCGTGAATTGAACATCTTCAGGCTTGGAAAAGCATTTTAAAATTTGAGAAGCGCAAAATATTTTAATTAAAAAAAATTATTGCCTATCCACGACATTTCAGCAAATATTTTTATCATTATATAGTTTTAGCATATACGCTTTATTCAGAAATTTTCAGAACTTAAACTTCCTTATAAGCTGAACAAATGCACTGTTGCTTATTGAATTTGGTGAACTTGCTCAAGTACTTTTATTTTATGTCCTTGGTTTCGGAATCCCAGTAAAATTCAAAGCCGTCAGAATTGTTTTCTGCTATCACTATGGATTTCTTCGAGCTGTCAGCTTCTTTAGCAACAGCAGAAACTCTTTATTCGATTTGTTGTTCGACAGCAGAAACTCTTTCTCCAATTTTATATTCAACCATGGCCTTCATAGTCCGGAATTTGTATTCCATTACGGCAGTAATTTATGTTTTCGTCTTGACCTGCTTCAATATTTACTTGTCCCTTCCATCTTTTCTTGACCTGCTTTCATCTGTTCTTAAATGCAGCAAAGGCTGTCACAAAAGTACTCGAGGTTAGGTTATTCAGTTATGGCAAAGCACACGAGGACTATCTGCCTAAAGGGAGGACTTTCTAAGGGAAACTGGCTCGTATACACGTTACACATGGGGAAAATCACGAAAACGCCCATGCAGCCAGCCCGTTCGCGGGATTCGAACCGAACTACCAGTGTTCAGCGTCTTTACCGCTCGGCCGCTGGTGGGCACAAAAGTACTCGAACTGCTCTTCTCAGTACCACAGAGTACAATCAGTAGTTATCATTTCAAACTATTAAGAATGTCTATGTGTTCTTTTAAAACAGTTCCGTTTTCAATTTAAGCACAATTTGCAATAAGATCATATGAATGTAACGCTAAGCATTGTTATCTTTGATAGAGAGTAAACAGATTTTACCAATACATACACCATTTGATGTTTTCACTTCCACAGCTCTTGTTTCATATATTTACCAGGTGAAACTTCTCCAATTCTCAAGGTGATTTAAAAGGAAGAAAATTATCTTTCTAAGGCACAACTACCAATGCGCCTTTCTTTGTTAATAAACCATTTGGCATGCCGCTGAAGATTATTTAAATAATCAGTTTGCCAACATTTCCAAATAATTTGAATGAGCTTGGTGATAATCTGCCATCTATTACCAGTAAGATGAAACAAATCAGATGCAAGATAAGAATGAAATGTCCAGTTAAAGAAACGAACCAGCAATTAGACTTCAAGATCATTCACATCTGTTGATAAGTCAGTTACTAGCTGTAATGTTTTTTCAGTATCATTCAGTTCTTTAAAAGACGTACATTTTCTTCCTTTACAACTGGCTATAAATTGCTTTAAAGGCTAAACATAGAAATATAGGAAAAAACATGTTACCCTTTCTCTGATTTTTACACCTGATGAGGAATGGACTAGAAAAATCAAGTCCAAAAGAATTAAATGCAAACTGATTTAATTCTTTCATTATGTAAATTTCTTAAGCCATGTTACAGATTCATGTACAGCCTTTCAAGCTATGTCTCGACCATTAATAACCCAAAATTTGTTGTGAACCTGAGGCAATAAAAAGGTGCAAATGTTTAACATGATAATACTTAAAAATGAATCTAGTAAATACATGATCCTTGGGCATTACATAAGAAAAATTTTGACTGTCTTTAAGATTATTATTTATATATTTGTCTTCTACTCTCAAAAAGAGAATTCTTATCTCAAAATGGACATAAAAATTTGAACTTACTTTTAGAAGAGCAACAGTTATGTTTCAAGGAGCAAATATCCTTTCCAAAATGTTGCAACCTCATGATTTTTTTTTACCTTTACAATTGGCTATGAATCTGCACAGATAATATGGATATAGCTATTATTACTATTAAGAATATGAGCTAAAACAAGGGAATTAGAGTTCTAGATTAACTGAGTCATTGTCCTTAAATCCGTATTCCTTGACATATTCTACATCAGCTATACAAGATGAAATTATTTGACAGGACTACAGTTATTTAGTTTAGAATGTTGGGGTCCATACCACCATAAATCATTATGAAGATTCTTAGCTTGACTTGATGTCAAATCAGCTGAATTACTGTGAGTATTAATGTGAAACCACTGATGAATAGCAGTCATTCTGCTAATAAAAGACGCTTGGAGAAAAGAAAAGACAAAGTAAAATATGAAATCAGGCAAAGCAATAGTTTTTGTTTGGCATACATTTTAATCAAAACTATCGATATCAAAGGCAACAGGTGCATATCCTTCATCATCAAGAGAAAAGAAATTCTGCAAAGAAGGAAGCTGTATTTATACCAAAAGCTAAACAGTAAAACGAGCTTTGATGTAGAAAAGAAATAGTAACAAAACCTGAAAAATTAAGTTAATAGCATTTTAAATGTGCTAGATAGAACTTGATTGGAATTAAAGTAATTAATTGACCAAGATAAATCTTATGAATATGAAAAGCTTCAAGGAAATCCAATACACTGATTGTGAACATATTTATGGATAATTTTTGCAAACCCAAAGTCAAAACTATGATTAAATTTTCAACAATGATTACCAATCAAAGATTTATTTCTTCTCTCCGAACATAAGAATCATATTCTTTGATGTGAAAGTTTAATGCTCATTTAGTTTGCCCAATATATCTCAAACCACATTCCTAGATATGGCATAATTTCCCAAGAATTAAAGTCAGAAATGGAACTTTTGAGACCTTTGAGAATGACCTATAACTTGACCCCAACACACGGATGTTTCTAAGTATTTGCATCATGGGGACACTTAAAATTCTCGAGAGATTGCTGGAAGAGGAAGAAGGGTAGGAGATGTGTTTTCTAAAGGATTCTCCTTTAAAACAGGGATGGAACTAGAAAAATTCCTATAGGCTGTTCAAGATCTAAGCCAAGGACTGACACAAATCCTTGCCTCTTAGCAATGATAAAAGTACCAGGCATGATCTGATGTTATCAGACAACTGAGATAAGTCACAACAGTAACTATCTCTCTCTTTTTCTTTTTTATGAAATCATTTAATTCATCACTTACATCGAAGATTTCTGCCATCAAAGAGGAGTTATTGAGACTCAAATAATAAAAATGAAATCTGAGTGGATCAAAACAAACTCAAATCTGGAAATGCTTCACTAAATTGTAGCATGCACACTGAGCACAAAAAAAGGGGGGGACAGTTCTATATCTCCTGTTCTACTGGGCCGATTCACGAAATTCAAATTGCGTTTTTCATGTCTCAAAAGCGCGACTTCGGATATATATATATATCGCATTTTCCTAATGTACGTATTTTGGCACAAAATAGGACTTTTCTAAAATAACATACCATTTTTTTTCCATATTTCGATTCTACGACTCAAATTATGGCAAACTGCCAAGTTTTGTAAAAACCGCATGAGTAGTTTTTAAAAAATTAGCTCTCAAAATTTTAGGTCCTCAATGTTAATTCAGTTTGGTATGTATTTATTAATATCTTTTTTTATGAAACTTAATTGATTCTTTCCTATACAATTCGAAGTTTAGGTTCATTCCAAATAAAATTCGCCCATTTTTTATGATTTATTTAAAAATAGTTTTTATAAATTTCTGGAAAAAAATTTTGAATTATAACCTTTAAAATTTTAACCATTATCTTAAAGTAGATGTACTTCTAAGGATACCTGCAAAAAATTAGAGCTTTTTATTCAAAATTTCCGAAGATACACGTGAATTTAGATATTCGCATATTTGTTGAAAGCGATAATAACGAAAATGTGGTTTAAGCACTTTGTTAAAATTATTTGAAATTAGTAACGATGTGACTTTTTTTTTCTCCTCATCCACAATGTAAAAAGGCAGGAAAAACGTGACTTTTTTTCCTCCCCTGCACAATGGAAGGGAAGGAAAATAGGTTGCCATTAAGAAGTTCACCGGGTGAATTAATCTAGGCTCAAACTGAAAAAAATTCGCCAACTTAAATTTTTGAATTTCTCCGTAAATTTTGCACCAAATTTTACAAAATTTAATATTTAGGCATAATTTGAGTCGTAGAACCGAAATATGGAAAAAAATTGGTATGTTATTTTAGAAAAAGTCCCATTTTGTGTAAAAATACCTATATTAGAACAAAGCTATATGTAAATCTAATATATATCCTAAGTTGCACTTCCGAGACATAGAAAATGCACTTTGAATTTCGCCAATTGGCCCAGGAGAACGGGAGATATAGAACTGTCCTTATATAGAATTACCTTTATTGCTTTTATGTTTGTGCAGGAAAACATTAGCTCCTTGATGATTTTTCTGCCATTGAAAATGTTAATATTAATGAAAACCAGACATTATAGAAATCATTCTTTATTATAGAGTCAATGTTCAAAGTCTGTCATAACCTTGCTACAAAGCAGTTTGTAAATAAATAAAATAAATAAAAAACCATCATCTTATATTCAAAATTTAATAATGTTAATCATGAGCCTAAAAGTTTGTTCATATGCAATCATTCGTCTAGAACCACAATTTCTTCTTTTGTAAGAAATTCAACCACTTCTTCTTCTAAATTTCCAACCTCCGAATCAAGTTCATCTGTATCAATGCCTTAAAAAGGAAAAGATTTAATAAGAAAAAATATAAATGTTATCACTCAGAAAATCAACAAATAGCTATCATTTTATGTCAGTACAAAAACAACTTATTAGAATATGTGTAATTGATAGCAATATTATAGAATATATATAGAGAGTTTTTTAACCTTTTAGTAAGTTAATTAAATGTACTGAAGAAATCGAATTTCCCTTCCTAAATCCCAAATAACCTTTTTTTTAAGAATGTTTGAAAAAAATCATTAAGTTTAAACCAGAATATTAAATTTGAATTTTCTTTCTAATTTTTCAGCAAAATTTCACAAATTATTGTCTTCAGTTAGAATTTATCTTGTCTTTCAAACATAAACTGGAATGGAACTCTGAATTTGTTATATGCAAATATTTATTACTTTTATAAATTGTTGGCATAATATCCTTGGGATGTTGCAAGAAATTATGGCATTCCTCCAACATAAGCTGTTGTGATGCGTCGGCAGCATATCAGCCAGTAGTTGGAAGACCAATCCTGTGATTCAAGAGAAAGGGCATGAGTAATTTTTCCCATTTTGCACTTCTTTTTGCTGCACCTTTGATTAAACTTTAAAGTTATTTTTAAGTGTTGTCAAAAGGTGTTTGTAATTCATCCAATTTTTCCTTTGATTATCAATGTTTTATTTCGGCATTACATGTAAAATGTTTTCCTTGTAACGTTGTTTTCTTTTGTGTTCGGACAACAAAAACTGGTAGGGAAAAGAGACCAACTCAATGAGAGCCTCAAACCTGTATAGATTTTTTGAAATATTGTATAAAAAAATTTCCAAAATTAATAACCATTATAGTAATTGACGATAGAGGTCTCAGTGAGTTGATCGGAATGAAACCGGTTCTTGTTGTTCAGTTAATTGACTTTGTCCTGAGCGAAGAAAACACACACACACAAAAAAAAAAAACCTGTGGATTTCTTATGACGCAGCGAACTTAAGTTATCAACCAAAGAATGTTTAATTTATTACGTTAATGCTTGAGATCAAGTAACTCAAATCATAATCTCGACATTAGAAATCATGAAGATACGATCAATATGACGATAAAATATTAATATAACCTTCATTATTAAAAAAGGTATTATTTTACCTTCTTTCTTAAGCAAAGAAGCATATTTCATTTTTAATTCATTCTGGACTATTTTTGATAATACATAAAATATTCCAAACCTTTTCAAACTCAAAAGACAATTGCTTAAAATAAATGAGCTAGAAATTTTGAACCAAAAAATTTAGCATGGAATTTTTGTAATAATGCAGTTTTTTTGTGTGTTTAAACAATGCTCAGGTAAAATGTATCATTTTCGTTTTAGCACAAAATATAATATTTTAAGCCATTAAGATCACATTTCGCTGTTTTATGCGATCTGATGTGCAAGAGTTGATATGCAATACCTGATGTTCATTAAGGAATTCCCCAAAATTTCTTTTCCTATAATTTATTAAATGAAATTATAGCAAATTTTATCCTCCTTAAAGAGTTTCAGATAGCAACACATCAGCTGAATGAATTGCACAGTTGGAAAAATCAAAGTAACCACAAAATTGTTATAGAGTCTGCAAAGCTCATGAAAAAAGTTGCAATACTTCACAAATATGCAAATTAGATAGGATTCCTTTATGCAAAAGTCAGTGGTGCACCCTGGATAAAGCTAAATCTGCTACAACTTTGGTGCTTTCTTATAATTGTATTGCACTTTCTAGATACAAGGACATGGTTAAAAAGTATTGGAAAGCACATGAAATAATGGCTTAAGCACTAATGTTTGGCATTTGTAAAATAAAAATAGTTTTAATTGTATACATACTTCATATGGTTTGGAAGATGATCAAACTTTTTTTTTTTTTTAAATTTAGGTATAAATATCAAGTCTGAACAAAACTTTGAAACTTACTATTAATTTCATAAATGCAGAATCAATAGATATAAGTAAAATGTTATATGCGTATCAGCTTTAATAGAAGTTAAGATTAGAAGTCATTAGAAGCTAAAGATTAGAGTCCACTCTTATATTATAGCAACACCCTAGCGAACTAACTAAACAAGGCGCTATATCAAATGATCCTAATTTGCAATGCTGTTTTAAAAAAAATCAGTACGAAAAAGTTTTTCTATATATTATCCAAATAACATTTTAAATCATTCAAGGAATTAAATTATAATTTGTATGATTAATCCAATGATTTATCAAATTAAAATTTTATGGATAAAAAATTTCTCAATTTTACTTAATTTTATGAAAACTATATAAGTAAATGTAACTATTTTTTCCAGTTTATAGAAATATAAATCAGTTTTTGATTAAGCTATGAGAATTAAGTTGTTTTATTTGATAACCTAAACAAATATTTATTTAAAAATAATAACTTTCTTTTTTTCTTCTAAGAAATTTCACAGATCTTTATTTGCATTATTTATCAACATACATGGCTGCTAGCTTTCTAAAAGAATCATTAACGTTGATTTGTTAAGAATTTAGTTTTCTCTCCCCCCCCAATAGTAGGCACTTGCTTATTCAGCATTGGCCACTTTATTGTGCAACAGGCAGCCACCGTTGCCTCCTATGAAAGGACGGACAATTACGACCATACCTTCTTTGGGATTTGAACTGGTACCGTTGGTAGCACAGTAGGCTCCTGTATAATCAAAAAACCTTCTGATACTGAAATCAATTTGACCATGCATATTGTTAATGGGAATTCATCCATTTTATATATTTTATTGCAAAATCTACAACCTAAAGATTTCTTATACATTTTGTTTATGTGCAGATACATCATTAAGTACAGTCTTTTCTTAAGCACATTTTATTTTTTCTTGCATATTGTTTACAGAGCACATATCCCCCCATAAAATTGTGACAGAACTGTTAATTTCACTTTTTGATTTCATTAGGTCATTTTCAGATTTTATTAATTCATTTGATCTCTGGAATGTTTAATAACAAAATGAACAGAGACTTGAAAATAAACATAAAATAACTGCAATTGTTCATTTCTAGAAATTTTTAAAAATTTCTTTAAAAGGAAAGAAAAGTGCTGTCTTACCATTTCGTAATTCTAAACGTAATCTCTTTTTACTGTTAAATTCATTTATCATTCTCTGCCTAATGTTTCCAAATTCTTTCATTAACTTTATCCTTTTATCAATAATTTCCTTAAAAAAAATAAACAAATTATGTTAATGTACATAGTTATACAAATTTTTTCCAACTCTAAAATTTGATTAAACAGTATGAGCAGAAACAGCATGCACAAAAGGAAATCTTGACTGTCAAACAATGTATAACAGTTTTCCCATAATAGATTTAACATATTTGACACACAGAAATTAAACTTTAACAATATTGTCTACTATTGCAGACACTGTAGTCATATTGTATTATAGACACTGCCTATAAATTAGTACACTCTACTCAACAGATATTGAAAGACAGTATTTAATATGCATGCACACTTTATTAAAAACAATGCAGTTTTTCTTTCTCATACTAAAATTAATATTAAATATACATCAAATTCTGTAAATACACTCATGTCCATAAATTAAGGATAATTCAAAATCAGGCAAAGGAAGAGTTATAAGCAAAACAAATTTGACTTATTTGTAAAGCTTATTTACTAAACAAAAGGTAAAGAGCAAAAAACGATGCTACATGTTTGATATTATTAAAAAAAATAGCGATTTTTTCTCCATGGAGCAAATTAAAAAAAAAAAACCTATTTACAAAAAACCAATATTACATGGTCGGTATGATTGTTAATAAACTGTATGTCTCCCAGACGATGCAATACAGTCCGTACAATGCCTAGGCATTCTGAGTATCAAATTATCGATCTGATCTTGGGGGATATTACACCACTCAAAAAGCAATGCTCTCCGAAGTTCTGGAAGACATGTAGGAGGAGGTTGACGGGCTGCAATTCGTCGGCCAAGCATGTCCCACACGTGCTCTACTAGATTCAAGTCCGGTGAGAATGCTGGCCAGTCCATACGGGTGATATCTTTCATTGAAGGCATTCGCTTACGATGTTTGCACGGTGAGGACGGGCGTTGTCATCCATAAACACAAATTGTGTGCCTATGGAGCCGCAAAACAAACGTGCATGTTGTTCCAGAATGACGTCCCGATAGATTTGGCTTGTCAGGTTCCAATTTGAACATGCAGGTCAGTTCTGGAACCCAGAATAATTCCACCCCAAACGAGCACTCCTGCATCACCGTAACGGTGTCGTTCAATGGTGTTTTGTTGGTGGTAACGGGTATCTGGAGCTCTCCATATGAAAGTTTGGCGAGAATCAGACTGCAAGCTAAACCTGGACTCGTTGGAAAACATCAGACAAGCCCACTGTTGCGGTGTCCACAATGCATGCTCCCTACTCCAGGCTAACCGCAGGCAACAGTGAGCTGCAGTAAGTGGAACGCATTTGACAGGTCTACGAGCATATAGACCAATCTGCCCTAAGCATCTGTACACGGTCTGCCTTGAAATTGTCGTACCAGTGGCCGAAGAGAGCTGATGAGACAGGTCTGAGACTGTGCTCTGCCTGTTTCTTTTGGCAGTAACTGCCAAATACCGGTCCTCATTCGGCGTTGTAACTCTGGGGCGACCTGCGCTGTAATGTCTACTCACATTACCATCATCTTGGAATCGTTGCCAAAGGCTGGAGATGACACTCTGGACAATTCCAAGTTCGTCTGATATTTCCAGTTGGATACGCCCACATTCCAGATGGCCGATAATTCTACCATGTAAAAAATCATCCAAATTTGTCCTTTGTGTCATAACTATTCGGTTATTGCACTGAAATGCTTATAAAGCGCCTGCGAACAATTTTACTTCTTTGCCTGTATTCCTTATATATCACTCTCGTCATTGTGACATACCATCGAAGTCATCTGGTTACTTCCTGAAATTTCATATGATTCTTGAAGATGGGTGTAGTGAATTTACAGGTGATATATTTATTTTAGAGTTCGATTTCCGCGTGACTCCAAATTATCCTTAATTTATGGACATGAGTGTATAAAATGATATGTTCTCAATACTTTTATTAGCTTTAGGCATTATTTTATGAACATAAACATGGAATTAGGTAATTATATCCTAGTATACTGAAGAGAAAGGAAAGAAACATTGCAGCATAAAAACTGTATTATGAAACACATGCTTGATTCTTATTTCTTATATAACCTATTTGGATAATTAATTTGTGATCATAGAAAAATTTTAAATTGGCTTTAAAGAAGTTTTTAATAAAATTTGATACACAAATTAATTTGAATTTTGACAGCTGATCAATTTCAGCATTTGATGTGAATTTTCAAATACAAAACTGGCATTCTAAGAAAAAATGCAATCTCTTGATTTTAGAGGCAATTAGATTGTGACATCAAAACATTAATCAAATAAATATGCTACTAGAATAGGGATGGCTAACCTTTGGTGAAATTTACAAAACTTATGATTTGATATCTTCAGTGAAAAGAACAAAAATTCAGAAGTCTGTTCTAACTCTTCTGACTAAAAACAAATGTGGACATTCATGGTACCTATCAACAGAAACACACTGGAGCTATGACATCATGGCTTCTGATTTATTGGAAAAGGAATAAGGACAAGACTGGAACTATCATGTGATGATCCCGTTTACCATATTCAGCCCTGATGTGCTCTTTCAGTATAAATTTTCAGTACGAATGCAAAGAAAGAAAAATTGTTGATGAAAACAGATAATAGAGTGAACAATGGGAAGAAAGGTACTGCTTTTTTTTTTTCAAAACTCCAAATTAATGTGCTTAACTTGTTGAGAAATTGTTGCTGTATTTAAAGACTAGAGTATGAAAAGACATTAAGAAACAATGATATTATGATATGATATTGGAAAAATAAGTAATTATGTATGTATGCATAATGTGGCCTGCTGGAATAAAATGCATTCCCAAAGTGGACCACAAAGTCTTTTACGTTAGAAACAGGTCTAACCTAG
>KK113970.1:482795-500105 GCA_000611955.2 Stegodyphus mimosarum
TTTAATTCCCAACTGACTTCTTCAGATTTCATTTTCAATCATCAGCATATATTAATTAATATAGTATAACACACACTATCAATATTTAATGTGCTAGTAGCAAAACAAATAGAAAAAATTAAATATGAAGAAATTCTTATATAAATATATCATTGATAACACATCATATATTAATAAATTCTGAAAATTTTTTAACATACTTTTTGCTGAATTCCCAATTCAGCTTATACTATAAAAAATTATGAATTAATTCTATCTGTAAATGATGATGAGAATAATGAACCTTCATTTACCAAAAATTCTTCTCACAAAATGCAAAGCATTTCTAATAATAATAATAATAATAATAAAAACAGATGTATACTTTAAAGCTAATATTCACTTAATTAAGCAAACAAGCTAAATATCAAATATAGGATAAAATTTAATTGAATATACATACTTTTGAAGCTTTAGATAATGACATTTGATCTTTTAGGTCAAAATGAGCACTATATTTTTTCAAATTCTTTTTTATTTCCTGTAAGGAATGCAATGAAATATGTATAATTAAAAGCATTTTATTCAGCACAAAACATTTATTAAAGCAGACATAGAAAATCAGCAAAATTCTAAAAAATGTAAACAAACATATATAAAAAGATCATTTCAGATAACAGGTGTTAAAGATTCAGTGAAGACATCAATGATTTAATAACACAATTTCCGTTAGAAAACTTAATTACCTCTATTAATTATGAAAAGTTTACAAATTAGAACTTCATAAATTATTTTTCATTCTAAAAGATTATTCATTTGATTCCAGTGCTTTATTTTCTTCACCATTTCTCCACTGTTATGTAACATTATAATTTTATCTAGAAATTTTGTTTTGATGAAATATTTAAATGCATCTTTACTAAATAGCTACCTAGTACCCATCTTTCGTACTTAATACCTGAAGCAATCAACATTTATATCTGATATCCTATTCTTCAATGGGTTGTTACATAAACTTGGTAGAGAATGAAAGAGAAATATCTTTGGACATAATTCTTTTTGATGTAATCATTGCAAAATTCCATCTTCTAAAAATTACTTCCTTTCCTACATCTATGCCTTCTTGCATATATTCTGTGACACACGCAAGGATCTTATGAAAAATAAATATAAGTAAAGTCTCAATAATCTAACACACACACACACAAAAAAAAAAGGATCTATCAGCAACAAGAGCTGCGAAATATGTACATAATGTTTTCTTTTTTTTGGGGAAAGTGGAGGGATCGATCCCGACTCTACCATGAGACTCACCCATCTACACATTGACTGATGTGTCTGTCATTCAGTGCAGCGCAGTTTGTCTTTTTATTCAGATTGATTTATAATCTATTACTGTTAATGTGAATGTGTCTAATTTGACAAACATTGTTGTGGGGTTTAAAAGTTACAATTTATAGGAGTACAGAAAGAATGGCAACAAAAAGAAAGTTGTATCAACAGAACAAAAACTTCAGCCAATGAAGAGAACTGACTGGATCAGTGACAGACAATGCAGAAAGTAGCTGATGACTTTAGGCACTAGGGCAGGTAACAGTAGGAGAGTGGGAAAGGAAATGAACAGAAATAGAAAAATAGTGTGCATTAAGAGTTATGGAGTGTATATTAAATGAAAAACTATACTATGAAACAGTGAGTGAAGCTTTGTGTGTTTAGTTTACATAGCTTAAGGACAAGGGTGTGCTCATTCTAGCGCCTGCTTTACAGCAAAACGTGTTGCACTTTCATAATAATTTCAGGGATACAGATTTCACACCAAGTGATGTTCCATGGCCAGTATTTACCCAAAACAATAACAATAAAACATTCACTTGGATCATCCCTACTTGAAATATACTAGCTCTGTTGCCATAGTGACTGCCATCTGTTAGACATAATGACAAGAGTAGACAGAGTAATGGTAGACATCTCTTGGTAGGCATAGAGTATAACGTCACATCCATTCTCAAAGAATACGCACGTACGCAAGTAATGAGAGTAGACATTCTACTTACCATCAATGCGGCACACTTGTGAGTTTAATTATTATTTGGATGTAATGTTCCATTTTAAGTATTTGTGTTAATTAAGCTTTTAAAGAAACAAGTTAAAACAGCATTAAAGCTTCCTATCAGGGAACACAAATCTTTTCACTATTTTTCAGAATTTGTCTGAAAAGGAAAAATTCTAATCATCATTGGAAATTGAATCTTAATTTTTACTTTGGGTTTGCAAAAATTATTCAAAAATCATCTTTAATTGGTCAGTTCGATTTTCTTGAAGCTGCTCACATTCACAAAGATTTATCTTGTTCAGTTAATGACTTTATATCAAATCCTGTCTTTCATAATGCTTTTAAAATTTTTATTTTTCTATTTCATTGCTGTTTTTCCAGATGGTGTTACTTTCTCATGCGTTTTACTGCCATAGGTTATAAATATGACTGTTGTGCCCACTGCTTTCTAATCTTGCAGATTTCTTTGCTCTTGATGAAGGACCTGTACCTGTTTGCCCTCGAAATCAGGTGATATCTTAACTAAATTCGTGCCAAACAAAAGGTTGTAACTTTGTTAATTTTATGATTAAGGCAATGTTTCTGCCCTTCCCCCCTCCAGCGTAACACCATATGCCAGCATATGGATTAGGGTGCTTTGTAAACAAAAAAAAAGGAAATATCGCACCTACTGCCTACAGAGAAAGAAGAAACGGAAGCAGGAGATGATTGAAAAACATCAATATAAAGGATGTTATTACTTATTAGGTTGCACGGGCCTGGGCTGACATAAAGGCTACAATAGTTGCCATATCATGGAAGAAACTGCTAGGTGATGATGAAAGTGTGAAAAGGAAAGCACATACAAAATCAGAGAAATTATCCTACATTTCATGCAGTGTATCTCTAGATGTGAACATGTATCTTTGCAAGAAACTTAAAGCTGGATGTGGAATGATAATCAATAAACTAATGAAAAAATAGTCACTTGTGATCAAAATGAAACTGAAGATAAAGATTAAGAACCAACTGTTGAGCCTCATAGAATTTCACATAATGAGCAAAGTTAAGCCTTTAGAAACTGCAATTGAATAGGCTGAGAAACAAGAAGCTCCAGGAATAGATATAATGGTGCTGCAAACAAGGCGAGACTTACCAGCAAAGAAACAACTCTTGTCAAAAAAGTGTACTACAACCAAAAATTTTTTTCAGCAATCACAGGACTGAACTTTTAAAATTCTGTACATGCTGTATTTAATTTATGAGAATTTTAAGACTATAAAAGCTTCTAAGACTATAAGCTAATTCTAAGACTGCCTTTTTTGATTCACATTTCTTTGTTATAAAACATTATTATTATGCTTGCAATGTGTAAAATTATAATTTGATGTTCAATAGTTTTTTTTTTTTTTAAACATCTTCCCCTCTGACATTCTGCCTACCTGTTTATATCAGATAAATGGAACTCTGCTGTTTGAGTGAAATTAATAGAATTTGATGAAGATGAAAATCTTATACTCTTTAGTATATGTCTGAATATGATTAAAATGTGAAAATGAACTAAATTAGATCTTTGGAGTCATAAAATATTAAAAATACTTCTGAGCAGCCAAAAAAATTTATGTCCACAGAAGTCAAGTGACTTTTCATATCAAAATGCATGTCCAATACTATAGTAGTTGTTGTAACTGGAAATTTATTTTTTAAAAATATCCTGCATGAAATTTCAGATATTCTGAATCACAGTACATGGATTCCATGTTTAGCAGTGCAAATTTTCACTTCAAATCTGCACTGCTTTGAATATCATTATTATGATTACTACTAATAAACCTGTCTGGTATTTTAAAACTAAGAATATCTCATTTAAAAGATTAGATGCCTAAACTAGCAGATACCAAGTACATAATATGCAGATACTAAGTACATAATAAGCACATGTACAATATGAAAGACTTTCTGGCACCCCCCCAAAAAATTTAGTGTAAAGAATTTGAGTTAACTTGTTAGTTTTTTTTTTTTACTTGAATACAAATACATAATGCCTAAATGTATAATATAAACAAATAACTTAATTCATTGAAACAATTTTAGATGTTTTCAAGGGGATGGAAATCTTTAATGACAAAGCATTAAACTCAAATACTGGGTAGTTATAATAAAGTGACCCAATTCAGACCCCTCTACAAACCATTCTACTCATTGAATTTTGATGAAACTTGGTATATACATTATATGGACCACAGGGAAATGATTTCAGCAATAAAAGTTCACATTTTGACCACCAGGGGGAATTGTGGGGAAAGAAGGACAAAAAAAAATTTGCCAGAATCATTAAAATTTATTCAATTACAGAACATGCTCAATGCATGCTCCATTGATATCAATTACATGTTGAAAGGGCATTATAGTATGTTCCATGGTAGTGCGAAGTAACTCTCAAGGGATTTCAGCAACATGGAGTGTAGTGCTACCTTTCAACTCAGGTAAAGTCCTAATTCCTCCTCCTCCATAAACACAGTCTATTAGGAATCTCCACAAGCAGCAAACACTGCCACTCCTGTAAAGCAGGAAAGACATACTGTTTCTGTAAAGCACTAATGACTTGCTGTCGAAGGAGTTTACTGTATTATGCACTGTGACAGAGCATGTTTTAGAACCTTGAAAAGTGAAAGTGTCAAAGAAAAACAGCCAGAGGATAAAATCAGAAGTAAATTCATACCATGGAGTCAGTAATCAGAATGCACTAGTTGTTGGAGCAGAACATTAGGAGGTGAAGCACACCATGTGTGGCAATTTTGATTTACAGATCCATTTAAAGAAAAATGCTCCTCATCTGACAATAGAATTTTCTTAGGCCATGCGTTATCAGCATTCATTCTCGCCCCAAAATAGACAAGCAAATTCAGAAATATTCATTATATCTTTATAAATATGATAAAATACCCTTATATATTCAAAATGTATCCAGAAAAGTTATTAATCACATATAATAATTTGTTCAAATATTCTTTTATGACTTATAAAAAAATAAAGTAATGTCTTATCATAAAACTTTTATTGAAACTGAATTTTAATTTTAATTTTAATCTTAACAAAACATTAAGCAGTACTCACAACAGTTAGATATTTTTTATTATATATTTAGGCAACTAAATATAAAAGTATTTTTCACAATATGTACATTTGCAAAATAATTTAGGCAACTCAGTACAAATATTTGTCAAACTATGTACATTTACAAAATAATTTTTTCCTATCTAAAAATGTAAGTATTAATGTAAAATGATCTACATACCTTAACTTTTTCTTCTGATAATAAAATTGGAGGTCGAGGCCGCCACAACAACTGGCAAAATCCTTCCACATCTTTTTTCCGAACAAGTCTCCCACAAAATGTCCATAACCAAAATGCATTATCAAGCTTGATTTAAAACAAATCAAAATGCAATGAGCAATAAATTATTTTAATTTTAGTACATTTTATATGTCATGTCTAGAACACAAATTATACATTTATAATAAACATAACTGTTTTTCTTTACAAACTGTAATATTTTCTCATGAAGGCTGACAAGTATACACATTTCCAGTTAAAAGCTGTTCTGAAATGTTCATTAAGGTTTACCAATGACTCTGGAGAATAATCAACGTTTCTTCTAATTAATCAATGATGTGTGGCAACAGTTATCAGAATATAGTGGTTAATTTTTTTAATTATGTTTTAGAACTGTTAAAATTTACTTGTTACAAGTTTTGAATGATTGCACTTGAGTTATCTCTAAAAGGAATCAGAAAATATTCAAAAAACTAGTTTGAAGTAGACTAATTTACAAATAAACAACCTTTAATTTATGATATCAAGAAATAAATGTTTTCCGAAAACTCATATCTTATGAACAACAATTTATACATCATTAAACTCTTTGAAGAGGGGAAAAAAGTTTTCTTTTAAACAATATTACATTAACATTATTTTCTTCTTAGTATTTTATGACATGTTTCAGAAATTTTTGCATTTATTCGCATAATGTTTAGTTTATCATCAAAATTTAGGAAAAAAGCTTCTGCACTATAATGACCAATTTCGGAAATTCCTCCGATTGCTGTTCTTTGCCCATGCATTGATTATTTATTCAATTAAGTACTTTTAAAGACCAAAAATTGATTCCAAAAAACCTAAGAACTTTTAAGGTCTCTAAGAATCATACGAACGAACCCTGTAACTGTTCTTCTATAAACATAAACACCGGCTAGTTCTAAAAAGTATATATTAACACAGCATAAAACAGTTACAAAGAAAACATACATTAAAACAGAATTTACACCAAAATGCAACACCTAACATTTAGAATTAACATTTGAGTCTCAGAGACATAATATTATACAGCCTGTCTTTACCGTGTAAGGTTTTAGTTTAAACTAACAAAGTTTTATTTTAATTTGCCCTTTTTCTATCTCTTCTCATTTCAACTTCCCGTTACAATAAGCGCATGTTTCAGCTTTATGCTAATTTGAAGTGGAGCCAAGTTCTATTTAAATGAAAGGTAGAAACCTTTCAGTGTGAGAGAGCTTTTAATCTCAGACCACTGTTACTCTATTCGACGTTTGCCTGATTAGTTTGTATTTAAATTCTAAGCCGTAGTGCTGTTACGGTATTACTTATTGAAGTAATTCTAAGTGCATCAGTATTAGTTAAATCTTGCTACGCACCATTTAGTTTAGAGGCCAACCTCGCGTTCATAGCTCTGTGAGCAACGACGTTTTAATTTCTAATTAGCTTTAGTTTAAATTAATTTAATTGTTCAGTTCAGACCCAAGTGGAGGTCATTATTTTCTGTATTCCTCCCAAGTTGGGAAGTGACTGTACATAATTGTGGTTTAATAAAAGAGGATTTTAAATCCCTCTGAAGTGTAGTTCTACCACTTATTCACAGTATTCTACCACAGAACATAGCTGCATTCAGCTCCCTGTTCCAGATCAGGACTTAAAGCTGTCACGAAGATGTTTTCCAAGAATATGAACCGAACACTCAGTCCTGACAACCGCAGCTGGAGGTCAACTGCTGTGAGTTGTTTCATTGCCACTAGATGGTGTGAAAATAGTTTGGTTACATCCTCCCCCTCTGACTTCGTATATATCTTGGCAAGAAGTTAGGAAGTGAAATTATCCTTCAAAATCCTATCCACTTACAATAAATAATGCCTCCTTCCTTATAAAGATATAGATGGAAATGAAGTGGACACATTATAAAGCTATCACTTTAGGAATTTAATCTCCAGAAGGCACTGATAAGAATAGAAAAACATATTTTCATACTCCATGGGAATCCATTCTACAAATTTACTCCTTTTTTGTAAATTTTTACCAGAAATAAGAATTTTCTGATTAACAAGATTATGTAACTTAAAAAGAAATTTTGCTTTTAGTTAAAATCCAAGGGATAGTTTGCAATATACAATTCAGGAAATACGCTTCTGTAAAATGAAAAAGGCATTAGGGCAATAATTATCAACAGAGTGGTACCTCAGTATACATCCACTTTAAAAAATGTGTCTTATTTGATATGCATCCTATTTGGACATGAAAATTTTTGTGATATAAGACACTTGTTTGGAATATGATATGAGTTCCGTGAGTCACAACTGCACACACTACATATGTTTACCTCTTTCAAGACAATATTATAACTGTCTATGAGTTCCTGAATTGTATATTTGCAATATACAATTCAGGAAATACGCTTCTGTAAAATGAAAAAGGCATTAGGGCAATAATTATCAACAGAGTGGTACCTCAGTATACATCCACTTTAAAAAATGTGTCTTATTTGATATGCATCCTATTTGGACATGAAAATTTTTGTGATATAAGACACTTGTTTGGAATATGATATGAGTTCTGTGAGTCACAACTGCACACACTACATATGTTTACCTCTTTCAAGATAATATTATAACTGTCTATGAGCATCAGTATGCCTGTTGCCACTATTAAGTAAACAAACAGTGCTATAAGGTTATTTGACGTTTCTTTGCACATTTTTTTTTTGTTTTGGTATTCATTAGCAGTGAATTTTAGAGAAGTTAATGAAAACAGACAACATAATGCATACTGTATGACAAGTACGATGGTGTATATGATTGTGAAAAACAAAGACACTATTAAATCTTTGTATTTTAGTATTAAACAGTATTGCAATAGAATTTTTATAAGAATAAATCAACTATTTTCCCTTTATTTCTTACTGAAAATTTTTTTTGGTATACTCCAAAGATCTTGAATGATTAATGACCAAGGTACCTCATACATGCTTCTTTATCACATGTGTAAGTTTTGCCTTTGCTTATCTTAAAGTTGATATACTGTGCACAGCTCTCAGTTTTAAAGTGGCAAAATTAGAGGGAAGAAAATCAAATGAACAAATATATTACTTGAGATATTTATTTACTAAATGCTATTCACTAAACATTAAACATATAGTTACAGTTAAATAATAAAAGTTAACAATAAATTTATTGCTAATTACTAAAAATTACTTTCAATTTGTTGACCAAATTTTACATGAAAAATGGCATTTTAACATTCAATAATATTTTTCTATCGGTAGTACCTTATATGTCCACTGGCTAGTGGCAGACACAACATATCTACCTGTTGGATCCCATTCTACATCAGATGCCAATATATCTTTAATAAAAGCCATGGATGTAAAATCAGAAGTGTCTATAAATTCTAAACTGCCACTCATTCTTAAAAAGAAAAATATATATTTTAAAATTTTAATATGGAATGAAAGAAAGTACATACTAATTAACATATCAAATACAGGTCTTTAATTCATCTCTCTCATATAGATAGAGGTTTGATATCTCATCATGTTCTAATTTCATAGAAATTCTAATCGAAAAATAATTTCGAATAATATTTAAGCATTACCAGTATTGTTATATATGCTTTTCAGCATAGGATACAGAAATTTTATTTATCATAGCAGCTTACAAGGCATCAATAGGTAGCAAAAGAACAATACTAAAATAATAAGAATAAAACTAAAAATTACAACTGTAACTCACTTCTTTGATATGCAGAGTACAGCACTAATGATTAAACTGCTCATTTGTACTTTCTAATTAGCTGCATACTTCCTCTTATTCCTTCTTTCAGAAATGGTAAACACCATTTAAATTTCCCGTAATTTTTTTTTCAAAAAGTAAAATTAATTTTTTTTTTTTTAAAGGAGAAAAATATGCAAATATATGAGGTATTTTTGTTTACACTGAATTTGATGACAAGGAAAATTTTAGCAAGTGCAGCTGTTGCAGAAATAAAACAATTCAATAGCAGAATATATGACTGGAATCATACAATTAAGATTTAATATTATTTAGCACTCCACCAATCATGGCCATTTTCATCATATGATAATCCATGGAATATGTGATAAAATAATTTAAAAAGTTGCTAACAGTTTACAAATTCACACAAATAATGGTGCTTAAGTATTAGCTCATCGACCATGAAACTTCAACCAAAGAGTGCAATTTAGCGGCAATTATGGGCAAGTAAAACATCACAATGTACTCCTAACATTTGTACTTTCGTACAATGTAACCCCGATTCATTCTCAATAAACCACCCTTTTTTACGAACTAGGATATAAATTAACTGTTATACCTATAGTTTTTTCTTGCATTCTGAGTAAAATCAAAATTGAGGACTTTGGAATTACATTTATGAATGTAGTAATTATAACAGCTAGTTGAGAACATTAACATCTGTTGAATGGGTAAAAAACAAACAGCTCGATATAGCCGACATAACAGTAACAGATTGGAACAATCCTCTGTGTAAAGTTTAGCTGTTTAGTTTTTCACTAGAGCAGTTCTCTTTCACTTTCGCTCAAAAAAGTTTTATTAGCGCTTTGTTTTGATTTGTACACGTTTATTAAATTTTATTTTATAGTTCATAATTTCTAATTGTAGTTATAATATTAGTTTATTTTATTTATTTATTTATTTTTAATTATTTTTCAAATGGATCGGAGAGGGCTGACCATTTCTGAGTCACTGGAACTGCTACACAAATTGCCTTCAGATAGCGAATCTGACATAGATCCCGGTACATGTGCAAAACATGCAATGTTGGTTTGTGCTTTCACTTTCTTCGAAAAGCACCACCATGAAAAAAATAAACAAAAATGTTAATATGAAATGTAAATATCATATACACAAGTTACTTTTTTTTCGTTTATACTTATGTAATCATCATATAACCAAGAAGAGCTTTTTTAGGGGGTCTAGAGTAGCAGGCCTCCCGCCTCCCTGTGGCACACACTGGGTAATGCTAAATTTGCTATGGTAGTCAGAATATAGCGTTTTTTAATCGTAGGCAAAATCTCTTACTCGCGCTTCCCAACAATGCTCATTTCAGCACTCTTTTCGAAGCTCTATTCATTCAGCGTGCTTGCTTAGGGCACACCCAAAGAATAAAATGATAACTGCTATGTTCACAAAATTTTACCTTAGTACTCCTCTAGGCCGGATTAGACCGTGTACCTTTTTTTTTTTGTTGAAATTGCAACTTTAAAAGGTAGTATGCCAAAAAGGGTTAACCATGTTTTGGGGTCAATTATGGACATTGTTCTCGGTGCAATCAAGAGTCTACTGCAGTTCAGATCTGCATATTACAAATTAGGAAATTAGGCTATTTGTTTTGGCAATTTTTCAACTAACATAATTAAGTATAATGGCTACTTTAGCAACAAAGTACCCAACTTTTCTGCCGAAATGTAATTATTTAATGAAGCATTTTAAGTTGAAAGCAATAAATGTTAGTTCTTTATTGTTTATTTACAATGTGTAGTTGTTTCTCGTGATAATTATGTTTATACTAGGTATTAAAACAATAAAAAGCAAAGCAAATATTCAAAATAAAAACTTAACATAAAAAAAAGGACTTACGATGTCTTTAATTCAGCAAGAACAATGTACTGTCCAAACGGAGACCAAAACAGACGATTACACTGTTTTTTCTCGAACTTTTCTGACAAATAAAAAGTAAACAATGAGAATAAATATTAAAAAATAAAAGCTGTAAGTGTTTGTCCTCCATTAAGAGAAATAGAAACTTACTCAACAGACTCATAGTTCCTCCTGATTTTATTCCATAAAAACTGACAGTTATGAATGCTCCATCTCCATGTATAACAGCAAACTTGTTACCAACTGGCTCCCATGAGAAAGCGATTATATTTTCTATTTAAAAACATTCTTTAGTTTCAATTCAAAATGCAGATTTAAGCTACTGTAAACATTTCACAGAGAAGAAAGCATGCCTCTTACCTTTGATTTCTATACTATCCACAGGAATTTGTTTTTCTCGCATGTAAAATATTTCAAAATTGACATACATTTTCTAAAAATAAAAAGTTGCACTAATAAATAAACCATACAGATGTAATAAACTAAACAATCAGCAAATGATACAGAACCCCATCTAAAAACAGAGATACAGTAGCAACAATACCATTATTATTAAGTGGAGAAAATATCCACTATTAAACCAAACTTACGATTAATCCAACAGTAACTAAAAAGTACAGGAAAAAAGGAATGAACATGTTACAATTAATGGTAAAAACACAGTTAATAATTTACCTCTATTTTTTAGTATTTTAATTTTTCATTTTATTATGTAAATTAAATTAGCATTCAAAACTAGAAAACACTTAATAAAAAGTTCATGAGATAGATGTCCACAGGAAGCAGAAGATTAATAAGTGTACAGTAAATTTATTTTAACATTTTAGCAATTTATTTTTAACTATTTATTTTATTTAACAATCTATAATCTAAATTACGTACAGTTAAATTACATCCTGTTCTGAATTAAAAAAATTTTTACGTAATGTTACATCTACTGTATCTCACATACCCCTCTTTGTATTTTCTGTAGAAATTCTGTTTTATTCTCATGACAATTTTCTCATCATTTATACCCACATATGCAAGAATTACTGCTTTCCATTCTAAAGATCAGTGGTTCGTAACCTTTTTCTGTGTAGTCAAGAGCTCTAGAGACACTACAGAAAACAATACAAATGGAATTACAGAATAAAGAACAAAAAGTAGAATCAAATTAAGAAAATTAAAAATTATACTCCGGATATAAATTTTTAAGTTGAATTTCAGACCTCTTCTAGTGGTAAATACTTGCTGCTATTGCCTGACCGCAGTAAGCTGGCATATGAGCTTGAGGTTATTCATTTTCAGGGTTCATACATACTTCTGCATATGGAAATTAAATATTTTTAAGGACCTTCCTTATCTATACCTGAATTTCCCATTTGCAATTTTTAAGAATAAAATAAATTTGTACATAGGATTCAGTATTATTAGCATCATTTACCTAATCACGAGACAAACTCAAGAATAAAATTAACTTCATAATTTTTTTTTTCAAATAATGAGCATTAAATCATAAAATTTCTTGAAATATTTATGTTATAAAAGGCCCACTTATTTTAAAGAAGATAAGTGGTTTTTATTTAAATTTTGGTAACAGCTTTATATTGATTCTTCCTTTTATGCCTCATTTCATCACATACTCACTCAGTTCAGAGGTTTGTGCAGATTTTATGCCATGTGACATAGTTTGAAAGTTATGAACATAAAGTAAAATAATCAACTTAAATCATAACAGAAGCTTAGCTGTTGCCACCACAGTTGCACACTTGACAGAAAGCCACTGATCAGAACATGCATGAACACCTGAGGTTGGTATGATTGGTAAGGGTCAAAAGTTAGCTGCACTTTGTCTGACCCAGTTGATGTTGCAAGTTCATTGAGATTTGTTGGAATAGGAACCCAGTTAACATACAGTACTTAATATAAAGTTCCAATAAGCTGTTGAAGCACCAGCCATGATAGGTTGTCTTGCATTAAGTCTCGTTAAATGTGAGGAATAAAGTTTTACGTTAATTTTTATATTTTTGTGTCATATTTTGCATTTTCAATAAGGATTAAGGAAAGGAGATAACTGACCTTAACATATAGAGATAACTTCTAATGATGAGCACTTAGTTACAAATAATTAAATTGTGTAGTTAGATATCATTAGTCATAATAGGTTACACATGGTTACACTTAGTTTTTTTTTTTTTTTTTTTTTTTTTATCAAGAACATAAAACGTTTTATTTACTGACCTTTTTATGTATAGCTATGACATGTTTACAATATTTGTACTAGTAAAGAATAAACTGTGATATTAATAATGTTTAACTGTGATATAGGTATGTGTGTTAAGTTTTTAAAATATAATTTCATCTTATTATTGCTTAGATATCTTTTCACTTTACACTTTCTCTGTTTCCACTAACACTATTCCTAAGCTCTATTAACTGATTCTAAAAAGCGTTCTATGAGTCAAAAAGGTTGGTAACCGCTGCAGCAGGTAATACCAAACAAAACAGAAAAGAAAAAGTTTATAATTGCATTTTATCAAGAGAAAATACAAATTATATCATTTGTTTAATAAATATGCAGATTTTAAATATCATATTTTTGCACACATTTTTGGGGGGGGGTGAGGTCTTTTTATACTAATAAAAAATCAAGATATGAAGACACACAGAGTTTTTCTAAGATATAGTTATATTTTAATAAAACACCATGATTAACAGTAGTCATAATTTTATGACATAATACTTCATAGTCATAATACTTCATAGTCATAATACTTCAAAATTTAACATGTTCTAAATGATTTTAAAGCTTGCACTGTTTATAGTTCAGAAGTAGTCCCTTTTTGTTAAGTACTCAAAATTAGAACAAGATTGAATTAGCAACTAATTACTGGTAGCTATAAGAACTGAACAGAAATTATCAAATATTGACTGTGCTGTTCTTAATCTTAAATCAAAATATTAATGAATTTGCATTTAATTTCTCAAGGCCACAGACTCATATCTGTCAGCATCATGACAGACTAAAACGATCAGAACAACCCATGGCATTCAATTCAAATTTCATGTTTTAAAATTTTTAGTTATTATTTGTGAAATGAGTTCCTATGTCTGGCATTCATTTAAATAAATCCATTGTTTTCCATTGAGAAAGAAATTGCAAATCACCAAACGTCCACAAAATTCATGTCAAATGAGCTCATAAATGTATATCAAGCAAGTATTCAGTTAATTCAAATTCAGGAATGAAGTATGCTTTTCAATTTTTATGATTTCATTCTCACTATGTATTTAAAGGAAGGAAAAAACTCCAATAACTGAGATATTAAATGAAACATAGAGCACAGCAGTAATAAGCTTGAAAAAGTGATGTAGTAATAAGCCTGAAAACAAAAATGCCCAAAAGTGCAGCATCTTAAAGGATACTTATCTTATACAAAATCAGGCATTTTAAAATTCAGTCATTGATGAATAAATTAGAGATGAAGATTTCATAATTCTTCAAAAGCATTTTAATGTGAATGCATCACAAAATCAAATATTACTTAACTAGAAAATACAAAAATTGTTAACATAATTATTTATCAGTGCATATCCAAACTTCAAAATAGCTGTATGAGTTTTAAACTGTTACTACATAACTTGCATTACTCAGCATGAAACATGTTTTTAAAAAACTGGCAATTCAAATTTTATTTCAAAATATACATTTTCCAATGTAACATCTATTTCTTACATCTGCATATTTCAGAATATTACTTAAAAAAAAAATCTTGATAATACGGACACATTATCAAGACATGTTGCACTTCCTCATCAAAGTATCAATTATTTTTGATGCAGAAGTGAACAATGTTATTACGTCTTTTAAAAAAGAAAAAAGGGAAAAAAGGTAAGAAAAAAAAGAAAGAAAATCATATTCTTTTAAAGATAAATTTGATAAAAGTTTATAGAACTTTTCAATTAACTCACAATACACAAATGAAATAAGCTTTTTAGTTAACATGATTTCATTTACTATACACCATTTTCAGCAGAAATATAACAGTAAAGCAGTTTTGAGCAGCTGTTTTTCAAACTGATTAACTATAAAATAAAATATTTAATTTTTTATTGAAATTGTGAATGCAAATTCATCAAAATCTCACTTTTAAATGATTAACTTCAAGCATGATTATGATAAAAGTAAACTATGAATGTGCACTATAAATTTCTCCCCTTAGATTTTAAAGACAGAATATAAATACTTGAAGAAAATGGTAAAGCTAAATCTTGACAGTTTAAGTATGTGAAAGACTTGTTAATTGTTAAAATCATTGTTGTAGATGAATGTTACTAATTAAATCAGCATGACTATCACAGATCATAAATGAGAATGGCAGAATACTGTAACGTATCACCGATAAATAAATCATTTGATAAAGGAAAAAAAAAATAAAAAATACATACACCATACTTGATCTCGTTTTTCTCCTTTTTGGCTTTTGTATATCTAACAACCTTGACACATAAGTAGTCCCCAGATTTCGGCCACTGCATATTACAATCTGCTACATTAAAAAGATTTTTTGACCTCAGTTCTTTTCGACTTGGAATTTCAAGCAGAATTACACGAGCAGGGACATCTTTTTCTCCAATGACCCAATAGGCTAGAATATTGTCCGTAGGAGACCAAGAAAAATTCCTGAGAAAAAATTTCAGCACATTTATTAAACTGAAATTTAAAAAGGGAATATTTAAAAACATTTTGGTGAATCAAATTATAATTTCTCTATGTTAGCAAAATGGATTTTAAGTTTCAAAATTCTGAAAACTGTCTTTAATAAAACCATTTTTAAGGCAATGACTGCCATACATATTTCATAATATGTAGTGCCACACAATCTTCAAATATTTGTCATTTCCTAATGAAGGTAATGGAAGATAACTATAATTATAAAGAAATGAGTAAAGTTAGCAGTGTTTCAGAACTGGTGTTAATAACTACAAAAATACAGAAACAGAAATAACTAATGAATAGTTCTAAACACCAATGCAATAATTCTTTTTATGGGCTCTTATTTTAATATTCTAATCAGCATTTTAAGAAAAGTAAGGCTAAATCAAAAATTACAACACAAAGTAAACAGAAATACAAACAACATTCAAACCTTAAAAATTAAGCAAGGATTATAAAACATATGACAATTTCCAATTTTTAATTTTATAGTATGGATTATCATTGATGCAAGATCAATGTTTATTTTCTTTTTTGTCTGTTAGTAATAAATTTGTTGCATTAGTAAATGAATTGATCCCTTTCTTGATATTTCCCATTACACATGCATCCTTCAATGAAGGGGACTGGATTAAACAGTTATGACAAAGTACAAAAGGCATTCTCCTGAATTACCTGTATATCAGGAAAATGCCTTTATAGAACACTTTCTGAGATAAAATGAAAACCAACAAAAAGCTTAATTTGAAACAAAATAAAAATTCTGTAAATTTTGATTCTCAGATATATTTATTTACATTTAATATTCAATTTTTAATGGTTTTGTCTAAAACACAAAGTATTTAGAGAGTTAATCTTAAAATGTTTGACTAAGAAAATAAAAACTAGAATTTTAAGATTATTGAAATAAAAATAAAGAGGTTAAAGAATGATTATTAACAAAGAGTCTTAACTAGTCTAATACTATTACTTTCACTACACTTGATTTTGTTTTTATCCACAATAGCTCTAAATTTCTGCCATAGCCTATTCTGTTCCACTTTTCTGTCAAAAAATTCATGAGCGTACTAAATCCACACACAGCTTAAAAGGCAATATGCTCCTTACTGCCAAAGCTCCTAATGCTTGATAAACTGATAGCATTTTGCAATGCAATTTTTACACGTTTTTCTTTTTCTTTTATGGATAATTTGATTAATTTTTCTTGTTAAGTCTGATTATTTAGTATTTGAATATAAGTCCCTCACACAAGAGGGAATCATATTTAACTCATATCATATCTTGAAACAGTCACCAAAATCATCATAGACACTGATTGCTTCCAAATGCTGAAGTCAGAATATTGAGAATTCTCCCGCGAATAAAGAAGACGACAGCAAAGTACTCCATTGCAAAACCTGAGTACTAAATAAGTTTCCCTGCAATAACATTTACATTTTAAGACATGATGATTGATATTCTCGACAATAAACATTGTAAGCTATGTATTATTATTGCTTATGAAGAATGTCACTTGGTTATATAAATGTCACAACTGTGTACTTTTACAATATTGACATAACTTGATACAATTCTTAGGCAATCAAATTTCTAAAAAAAAAAAAAAAAAAAAAAA
>KK113970.1:500274-556054 GCA_000611955.2 Stegodyphus mimosarum
AAAAAAAAAAAAAAAAAAAAAACTATAAAGTTTAAAGGAAATGATTACTCCTGGCATACAACAAACCAATTCACTTACATAGTTAGTATTAGAATATAAATAATTAAACAATAATCATTATTGTAACCAGGGCTGTAGAGTCCGTAGGGAAAATGACCGACTCCAACTCCTGGAAATTTAAACTGACTGACTCCCTTATATATATGTAAACATTTACACATGTGCTACAGCTTACTTTTTTTTTTAATATAAAAGCAATAGATGCTACAGAAATTTTTTTTAACTAATTGTAGCAAATTACTTATATTAATTACCATTTGTTATGAAATGGAAAAACTGGCATTAGTAATTTCTAAGAAACGGTACAGCTTCGGCAAGATCTTTGTTAGAGGACCGTAGATCTGATTTGGTAAACTTCAGAGCTGAGAAGAGTCTTTCCACACTAACTCGAGCAGGAGGAAGAGCTGTTACTGTTAGAGCTACTTCTTTTAACTTCTTCGGATAGATTTTCAGAAGTTCTAAAAGAGGTGTAATCATATTTCTCTATTTCTTGTCTGTGTTGAAATTTTGTTTATATTTTTTCATTTTGATATCTAAAGGCTCTATTTTCATTCGCTTTGCCTTAGCCTTTTCAATATTATCCAACTATTTCTTGAAATCTAATTCATCACAAGAAGAGGATGATAGAGACTTAGTTGCAATGTCTGCAGTCTGACTGTCCTGATTTGAATACTCCATTTGTTCTGAGAATAATTTCATTCTTAGTGAAAGTTCATAGATAGTTTTCTTTGCCTTTTTAATTTGTCTGTCATCCAACAAAATTCGGTGTTTCCGATCTACATATATTGAACCCAGCAAGATCTCATTGTTTATCAAACTAGTTTCTCTTTTCTTCATTGAGAAAATGATTCCTTCTGCAATAAGCCCTTCATTTCAGAAAGAACAAACATCAAATTCTTCCATTCTCACTTTCTGTTAATTCTTCAGATTGTGGCTATGTATGGTGTAGAAAGAAGAATTTCCAATTCTGCAAGATCATTCTATAGTCTTTCTGTTAGTGAAACATTACGGTTATCTACATCTTCTAAAAAAGTTCTTAAGTCTAACAACCTCTGTATCATCAAATAATGTACTTCCCCATCACATTGCTTGATCAATAATTGCTCCTTTTTCTGTTCACTTCCTAAGAATGGTATAACAGCTCCCACTGTTATTGTTGCCTACCTAAATTTACCAATGAGATTTTTAACTAAATGTATCAGTTTAATTAATAATGGCAAATATCACATCCATCCTCCTCCCTCATATTTATTTATTAATATGTCAATAAAATAGACAATAACTATTTATTAATGTATATAGTCCATAAATAAAAATAATAACTTGGTGTTTCATTCATTATTACTCACTTTAATTTCATTTCAAATTCAAACTGTCCAACAAAAACTCAGTCGGAGTCGACGTGCTTTTAGTGACTCCAGTTCCAACTTCTTTTACCCAAAAAACGTGCCTAACTCTGATTCCGACTCCAACTCCTTTTACCCAAAAAACGTGCCTAACTGATTCCTACTCCAACTCCGCAGCCCTGATTGTAGCAATGATATATTAAATCCCCCTTTGAACATGATCAATAGGCACCAACTGAATAAGCATCAAAATCTTTAGAAATTTACTTATTGAATAGCAGTGCATCAAACTACTAATTACAACTCACCATGAAATTTAAAAAACAGACTGGTTGTAATTAAACACTTCTCACGTATTTACAACAATCAGCTTGACAAAAATGTGTATCCACTGCCACACTATGCATGATGAATCTATAGAGGCTGAAAAAGTATGTTACTTTTGCATGATGGACAAGTAGAGATGAGTCACTTTAAAAACTTCAGATACTGATACGTAACCCCTACTTGCATTTTGTATGCACCACTAGTACAAAAAGCAGAGCTTAAATGTGTAACACCAACATACATAAAGGGTTGACTGATATAATTCTTGTAGAGAAGCACAACTCTGTTATTAGTATAATTGAATTTTGAAGTGTTTGCTTTAATAAATGTTTAGAAAATCAGACTCTTAAAGCACATTTTTGTTATTCACTTCCTTGTCAATGTCCTCCTATTAGCTCTAGGGATATTAATGTTTCCAGTTCTCAGTGCCTGTCAGTGGGCAATATAAGAAAATGCTGGGAAATTAGGTTATAAATTTACAAGTTGCGAGTCATATTGTCCAAACAAACAATTACTGTAATGTGATTATTTTTCCTCAATATTTTCAAAGTTGCTTTAATAGCACTTTCCTCCTGAATTTCCGTTATATTAAATTAGAAAATTAAATACTGGGACTTGTATACTTACCCCTTTCAAGACTAACAGGACAATACATCCCAAGGCAGATCATTTTAGTCTTAAAAGAGTTAAGAGACAAATCCTATTTATCTTATGAATGAATCGAGTTCTAGTTATGCCCATTAGATACACAAATTCCGATAATTTACTGACTATGCATTCCTTTGTCTAGATCAAGCGGAAATTGGTGATGATTTATGCATTTGTTTTTCATTTATTGTAGTATGATAAGATAAAACATGGTATGTTTTTTAATTAAATATAAAAATTGGGATGAACATGTATATCGCATATTTTACTTTTTTGAAAACTGAATTGTTTTATGTTTATAGCTACATAAAACTTGCTTTCATGAAAATATGATAAAAAAATTAACTTATATTACAATAAACATCTATCTGAACGTTGGGAGAAACGCAACACTGGATTTTCCAAATATCCAGATGGGTTGAAGTACCTCCTCCTCCTAAAGTTTCGAAGTTCTGATGGATTTTATAATCCTCCAATGAGTGAACTGCTTACTCAAACATAGATTCACCTATCTAATGCAGTTTGGTTTGGATCATTAACTTAATATTTATTTACAAAACTGAAAATTTTTTATAACTGAAAACTTACTTTATTCCAGGAATTTTGATACTTTTCTTTTCCATTAAACCAAAAGACTGAAAAAATAATTTAAAATAAGTTATTTATAAGTCGCAGTTAACTAAGAGTTTTGCAAATTTAAAATATACTTCAAGCAAAACTTACAGGAGTTTCATACACACTAAGCATATCTTTACCAAGTTTAGCAAAATACCTATCATCATGGCTCCATCTGTAATAAAATTAGCCATTATTCAGTTTTTAATATACTCACAGTTTTGCAAAGAAATTAAATATTGCAGTTTAACAATAGCATGCATCAAATTAAGAAAATTATAAATGAAGGATGAAATACTTGATCATGGGCCACGTTAAAGAGAGATGTGGCTCAAGGTGAAAACTTCTTTTTTTAATTCCAGTCGCAATTTCCCAAATCATAATACAATTAGGATCATCTTTTGATTCAGGGATATTACTAAATGTTACTAAATACCTAAGGATATAAAAAAAAAGGCTATTACAATGATGAATAACATTTTTATAAATTCTTGTTCTATACAGAACTGCCTTATAAAATAATAATAATAATAATAAATAATAATAAAAAAAACCCAGAAATTCTTCTGTTTTGGAAAACAAACTTTACTTCTGAGAATCATAATTATAATAACTTTAAGAACATGATTAATTTTTGAGTCTGGCTCTGATGGGATTAGTGTCCTCTCAATACTTTTCCAAAGTGTTTCCTTTAATAAATGTTTAGGAAATCAGACTTTTGACATAAATAGTGATTTTCTTGGTAATGAAATGCAATTTGTTGAATATAAAAAATATTTCCTACAAAATTATCTTAGCTTTTTCTCAAAATATGTGGACACATATGTTCAGATATAAAGCAAATTAACTACTATAGTTTATATTAGAATTAAAACTATATTAATTAAAGATTGAATAGCAGAGGTGTCAACCTGTAAATTCAAAAATCAGGAGAATTTTCTAAGGGACAAAACTAATTTTAAACAATAAAAAGTATAGAAAATTTTTTTGTACTTCTGCAACACCAGTTCTAAATACGATGCACTAATTCACTATTTTATCCCACACTTCACTAAAGATAAAATTAAGCTGTACAACATTTTTGATTGTGTAAAACCTCTGAATAATCAATCTTCAATACCTCAAATAATAACAATAAACAAATTGCTGAATTAAAAATGTCCCTTAAAATTTTTTTTTCATAACTGCTTTCAAAGGGCTATTATATATATATAAATTAGTTTCTGCAAAATACTTTCTAAGCTTTAAATGAAAAGAACCTTATAATATAAAATTAATACTGGAATAGTTTCAGAAATATTTTATATAACACAACATCCCAAGAATAAGAAATAAAACTTACTTTTCACAAGGAGAAAAGCTAATACACTGGACTTTGTTATGACTGAATCTCATAAACTGAGTAAATTTGTCTCCTACCCACAAAGCTATTCCTCTAGGGTGAAAGGTTGCTAAATATGTGCCAAGAGGAGACCACTGTACATATGTTTCAGTCCATGCCTGTACATAAGAGAAACTATGTATAAAAACTAACAATGTACCACACTTTTTTTTAACTAAAATGCATTCCCAAATTTATACATACTTCTCTTTCCTGTAAAAGAGTAGGTTCTGGATTTGTATTTAAGTAAATAGCAGTCTTCCCCCCACTTTCATATATAACACTATACTGATCATACGCATCAGGCTCTTGCAACCAATACTTGAGATTTCCCTGTAAGTAAAAGACAATTGGAATAACAAGGACAAAATAATTCGGGAAAGTTTTCATTATAATTACTGCTATATATTCCAAGATTTATTAAAGCTAAACTTTATCACTTTTGGCAGTCTAAAATATAGATTATCTAACATTACGATGTTTTTAAATTTTCTTCAAAACACGTGAATAAAAATAATACATTAAAAATTATCAACTTTTTTTTTATGATATTGTGGTTTGCCAAATTGAAGTCGAAAGTGAAAGTACAATTTTTTACATAATTTGGTGTTTTACCTCGGGGAGATGGGTTTGAAAATCAAGTAATACCACATCTAACATTAAAAATTTGTGTTTACTTCCTTGTACAAGATAAAAAAGTATCATAATTTTTATGACAATGATTAAAAATTTATGATTTTTTTTATATGAAACATTTAGGTTTTCAGATTTTCATGCAAATATCCATTTTGACTAGTTTGGTTGTGATGTCTATACATTCATATACTGCATACCTAAAAAAAAAAAAAAATTGAAATTTTGTATTTGTGACTTCTGACTAGTTTCGGCATGGGTCTGCATATGCTGATAATACATATGTGTATAACTCATATAACTCAAAAAAGATTAGCCATAGAATATTCAAATTTAGTATATGGAGTTGCTATAACACATAATCGTGTACCTCTCTTTTTTTATTGCAATTGTCAGTGCCAAAAGGCACTTTGAATTGGAAGATCATACCTCACTTCCAAATTAAATAAGTTTAAATGAAGTTCGAAAAATGTTAGTAGGTGTAGAACAGAGTTGCCACTCAAACAGGAGAATGAAATTTCCTGACTTTTCCAGGTATGTTTTAAGAAAATTACAGTCTCTCCACGTAATGCACTTTGGCTATGCTAAGAGGTTAAATTAATGATGGTACCACTTGAAAACACAAAAATTTGCCAATTACATATGACATATATACAATTCCCAAAGATTACTATTATAGCTATAATAGGAGCTGTTTTCTCCACTGAAGATTGAGATCAGAATCTGCCCAATGTGGATAAAAAAGTTTTTTTTTTGGCAGACATTTTGCAGCTGAACGAAAGAAAATCTATTTAATGATATTTTTAAATAAATTCAGGTATTTTACATGTGTTTAGCAGCACACATAAGCAAAAAAAATGTGCATTAACTTTTGTGATGTTATGTCATCATACTGCTAGAATTAGTTTCAGGATTATGCCAGAGAAAATTTCCTGAAATTTGAAATTATTATTTACTACTAATAAATAAATTTAGGGGTAAGAAGCAACATTAAATGATATGAATAACATTAAAATAATTTAAAAACTGAATTACAATTATCAACAATATTTTGGTGAATATTAAATGGTTAGCCTAGATGACTGATTACTGTTTTTGTATTTTACTGCAAAATGACAAATAAGGCATTTATTAAAAAGGAAAAAAAAATATTTTAAAGATTTTGCGGTAAAATCCTAGTATACACTACGGCCTTGGCACGATTTTGAAAATTGTCGTCATGATGTCGCCAAATCCTGTGTGTAATGTACACAGAGGCTGCTATACTGGGATTAAACCGATTTTGTTTCATACAAGAATACGTATTTTCTTTAGTTCAACATGCACTGCACATGCGCATCTTTTGATTCTCCATGTTACTGCAAAGCAAAGATGCTGGAAACTTGCTCTGCCTTCCACAAAAAGCCAATCTGTTTGGAGCTGCAAAAATTGGCTCTATTGCCAGCTGCCCTATTGACGCTAATGCACGGCAAGAAAGTGATCACATCCAACGTTGGCGCAAATCTCGCTTTTTTGGAGGGGGGGGATCGCTGGATGAAGTTTCCCCACTTTTCCAGATTTAGACTAAAATATTTAAATTCCCTAACTTTTCCCCAAATTTTTTGGTCAAATTTTGAATTCCCTGATTTTTTCGGTTTTCCAGGTAGCATGGTAACCCTGGTAGAAGGAAGTCATGTGGTGTCCACAACAGATTTCTTTTCATTAAATCAGTCACTTCATGGTTTGAAATTTGAGATAAAACTCAATGAAAAACATGCAGTATAAATATAACAGCCTGAAATTTCTTTTCCAAATGTTTTAAAAATCATCTGAGTAATAATTTTTTAAAATTACATTTTAAAAGTTTAATTATTTCCCCAGCCAGAACTGTGATTCAGTTATAAGTTTGGAGGCAAAAAAACCTCTTCTGCTGCATCAGACTTCCTCAGCATTACAGTGCTTACTTGCACGTAAAAAGGCTCCTGTAATTTACATATCACTCAACTTGTTCAATCTTTAATGGAAAAAAATTCTTTAAGGCATTAAAATTAGAAAAACTTGTATTTTTTGGCAATTTATTATATTAGAATAAGATTCTCATAAAATCAAGATATCTGTTTAACTTTTGCACGAAAATTAAATAAATAAATAAATAAACATTATTTAAGAAAGGATGAATGCACATGCATATGGGTTGCAATGCTAAAAGTTTGGACGAATCTAAATTAGTCTACCTGATTAAACTAATAATTTGACTCATTAACATTTTTTGATGCCAATCATGCACAAGAATATCATATAGTGATACTGTGTAACAGCCAACCATGTGCCACTGCAAGGTGAGGTATATATTAATATTTTGCCTTTACTTTAGTTGGTATCATAAATGGACTAAATTCAATTTTTTTGGTTTTATATTTTTCATGTAAATTTTTTTTTCAAAATTTTCCCATGAAACGAGCAATGTAAATGGCAATTTACTAGGGTCTTCTCATCCTAAATGAGCCAGAAGTGAATAAAAAGGACTTTATTATTAAGTACAGGAAGGTCCTACTGTACGACCCACATTTTGTCCATCCTTCTTCTTCAAGGGTGCATTAAAAAAAAAATTAACTTAATTAGAAATTCAGGTTGTATCAAGCTTTAAAGAAATATTCTTGCACTGCCACTGATTTTGAGAAGTTCAAACAATTCTTTTCCTTCATTAGTATTTTCACTCGGGTTACTCGAAACTGGAATTTCAAAGCCTGCTTTCTTGAAACAATGTGATATGGATTTAATAGCATTTACTGAATGGCCTTCAGTACATTGACAAGTTTTGCAAGCTGAAAGCTGTTTCCACAAACAGCTTGACAAAGGAATTGCCACAAAAACAGTTTTCTGTAACGAACCTTGAAGCTTCTAATTAAACTTTGATTGAGAGACTGTAATACTCATATTGCATTAGGTGAGAAAAACACTAATTTTTACCAATTTCAGTTTCACATTTGGTAAGTCAGCTGGCAAATCGTCAAGGAACACCAGAATCGTTTCTACTTGTTCTAGAGACTGTTTTATCAAGAGCAATCTATCAGTCTGACATTATGCTTTAAGTCATCACCATTTTTTATTGTGATGTGAATGGGTCGATAAAGTTTTTGCATTAATGTGTTTGAAACATCCTAGTTTTTTTACCTTTGCAAGTAGAAGTGATTACTCAAACTGTTCTTCCATGTTACAACAAAATACCAGAGTGAGACAATTCCTTGGAACATTTAGAAGACCACTTTTCTCCTTTGAAGCAGAGTTTTATTAGGTAAAATTCAACAAAATAATCCAGTTTCATCTGCATAGTAGATGTTTTTGCCTCATATGCTTCATGATTTTTATTTAGCTTTTTTATCCAATCTGTTACATGTTGCATATCTTACTGGTTTTTTTTTTTCACTATAATTAATCTTAAAAGCAATATTATGTCTTTGCTTAGATTTTTCTAACTAACCATTTGATGCTTTAAAGTTCTGTAGTCCTAGATTTTCTGAAACTTCTTTTACCTTTTCTAGCAATAATACTCCCCTTACAGGAATATTGTTTGCTTTTACAGAACAAACCAACTGAACACTACTGTATCAACTTCATAAGTCAGCTTTTCTAAATTTTGTAGTCTTGGAATGTTTATTTGAATTAATAATCCATAATATTTTTATTTATCCTTTAGCATAACTTACTTGGCTTTTACTTTTTCCAAATTTCTGCCATAAATCTTTCACACTAAACTTTTCAATTTCTGCTACAAGAACTACATTCCTTTTTTGTAATGTTAATGAAGAAAGCCTGTCTTTGAAGCCATGTTAGGTAACAGATGCATAACTGCAAAAACTTCTTTTTCTCCCTAGTCCAAGCAAGAACTTAAAATGATAGAAGTTTTCATTATGGGATTCCTTTGTCTTGGCAGGTAGTCTCATCTCTCTGCCTTTTATTTCCCATTGTTCCCTATGTTGGAATATCTTACAACTTGCTAATACTGTTTTTGTTCCCCTACTAAGAACTGTAGCAAGAATAACAAGATTTTGAATTCCATGAATGTGAATATCTTCTGACTGAACCATGACTTTTTCCCATTGCATTGTTCCCCTTTTCCCTGCTAAAAAATAGTTTTCTAAAGAATAAAAGGGAAAGAAAGGGATTAACTTTTCAGTTTATTGCTTCTTTGTCACAAGCAGTGACATCAGGAGTTTCTATTATATATGGTTAAAAGCTTGTAGGGAAGAAAATGAGTGAGAGGCTGCCAAGTATACCATCTATTTGGAATACTGAGTGAACTGCAGTTCCCACTGTGGTAAGAAGCTCTTACGAGGAATGTAAAGTCATAGGAAGTAATCCTGTGTAGCCTAGTCTTTTAGCAGAAATAAAAGGATTACAATTCATCTCAGCATGGGTAATTTCATTTCTTTAACCAAGTACCTACAAGGAAACACCAACACTATCTTTAATTGTGCACAAACTTGGCTTTGAAACCTCAAAACAATACTAACTTTATTTCTCTACCTCTATTTTGTTTTTGAAACTTTTTTCCGGTGTCTCTTAGAGTGTCCTTTAATAAACAGTTAATTACATTAGGGTCCCTATTCTGAGGGAGTGGGACCAACAGAATTGTCCCTTAAACAGAGATGCTCCTTACAGAAGGTATTACTGTACTTTTAAAATATTTAGAAAGCAATTTATCAGACAAGTGTATAAGTGAATTTAGTTCTTTAAGTGAAGAACAATACTCTCATATCTATGATACTGAAGGCTCAGGTAATGATACACATGAAAAATAAATAAATAAAGCAGAAATTTCAACAGAACAAAAATTTGTTACAATAGGAAATGTAGTTTGGAAAAAGTCTACATAAATTAAAATGACTTCCGGTGAATTTTCATATAGCTGCCCTGGCAGAGAAAGTGTTAAAAAAAATTGTTGCTGTATGTTTATATAAAAACACAATTTATAGTTTTATTATTTACTAGCTGATTGTGAGTAGACTCATATGTCACAGACAAAAAATGTAAGAGAAATTCAACTGCAGATTTTGTTAATGTAAATGGCTGTGAATTTTACTCATCAAAATTTAAATAAAGAATGTTTCAAAAAATTGAAAACAATTTTGAAAGAAAGACAGAGAAATAATCTTGGACACAGATAAAAATATCTTGAAAAACTTTTGCACTTTTTGGAACAAACCTGATTCTTGGGTTTCTCTTATTTTTTCAGTCCGCTAATAGCAGCAAGCATAGTTATGGAAAAGAAATGAAAGTTTTTTTCACTGATTATTTGACATGATATTGATGTAATATTACAAAATGTTAAATATTACTATCAATGTAGACCCCCAAATGTATTGCCAGTTTATATTAAATACACATTTTATTTAAAATATGCTATTTGAACATTATTATGCTCGTCAATTTATTTAAATGTTGTGAAACAGATTAATAATTTAACAGGTACACTTTTTAGGGGGAAAAAATCTACCACAGTTAACAATTTACGTTCAGAATTAGCTGCAAAATATATGCAACATTACTGGAAAAGCAAATTTAATAAGTAGTTAAAAATTTATAAAAATAAAGAAAATAAAAGTCATTGCTTAAAATACTGATTTTCATTCTCTTATGAAAATGAGGATCTTTATCTTACATGGTCAACATACGGCTGTGGTGAAGGTGGTATCCATTCATCTGGAATAGTTTCATACCTAAAAATAAAGGAGCAAAAATTGTAATAAACTGAAATATTATTAACTTAGATTAGTTTGATGGGAACAGAAAACCAGGCAGATAAATAGGCATAGGATATGTGAAGAGTGCATTTATGAACCATTTTCACAGAAAGGAGTTCTAAGTTCCCATACAAAACTTAGTTTTGCACATGAATTAAGAAAATACTAGGCTTTAATAACTGCTGAATATCTGGCAAAATATGTTCGCCGCAAACCATTTGGGAATAGAAGGGAAAAAATGAAAGTTGTATATATTTCTATGATTTTTGATTGATCGAAGTTAATATAAGAAAAGCTGAATAGCAGAAACATCTTTATTTTACATTATATGGTCAAAGTATGATTTCCTAAAGTATGATGTCACTTCAATACAAAGTAAGTAAAGTCAGATACTGTATGGAACTCATGAAAACATAATCCTCCCCCCTTTTTTTTTGCTTAAATGAAGCTGTATTTAGAAAGTATGAATGGCTGGGAGGTGACACAATTGTAATTGTGAGAAAGAGAAAGCTCTATCCCAATTCTGAAGAATGTACCAACAACTTACATACCAGAGCATCATTATTTGAGCAGGATTCTAATGTGGTTTATTAATCACAGTGGAAAATTAAAACTCTACTTGCATGGAGAAGTCCATCTTAAAGTGCTGGTACTTTTAAGAAGTTTCCTTCTTTCAAGTTAAAAATTAAACCACATAAAGGTTTAGGTACTATTATGTAGAGATAATTTTGTGCAATAGCACCAAACATAAATGTTGGCATGAAATCTAACTAAATGATATTCTGGCTACATCCATCCCACAATCATCTTCGATAGCAAGTTTATATTGATATGCAGCATAGTTCACAGCAGGTATCATAAACCAGCAGCATAGTTCACAGCAGGTATCATAAACCAGCAGCATAGTTCACAGTAGTTATCCCCAACTAACAGCATATGTCCCAACATGGAACAATTTTCAGCAATATGTTAAATGATTCGTAACACAGTAATTATGATCTTGCGAAAGACTGAATTTATTTGAACAGAACTGAAATTGTTTTAGATATTCCTTATATACTTCTGTTTTAAAATTATTAGTCACTAAAGACAAGGTGATGCAAGGAACTTAACCAATTAAGTTTTAGGATTTATATACACAGTCCAGTCACATTAATGTGACCACCACGTACTTTCCATGTCAGAGTTAAATAACCAATCACAGAAGGCAGGTGGCAGCACAGTACAGTTGAGCGTATATAAAGGGTGTGTGAGGGCTTCGGAAAACATTTCAATCGTTGGCGTAATGCAGAAACGAAGCGATTTATCCGAATTCCAAAAGGGCATGATCATTGGCTTTCGGGCCAAGGGTGGAAGCATTTCCGAAACGGCTGAGTTTGTGAACTGTTCGCGTGCCGCCGTGGTAAAAGTGTACCGTGCATGGCAAAATGGGACTGTCCAAAATCAGCGACGTGGCAAATGTGGTGCACCACGGGCCATAGATGACAGAGGCGAACGACGGTTGCGGAGATGCGTTCGGGCAGATAGACGGGCTACCGTTGAGCAACTGACCACCAAAATGAACCAAGGGGCTACCAAAAGTGTCTCCCAAAGTACTATTCAGCGAACATTGCTGCGTCTGGGCCTCCGAAGCAGACGCCTGGTTCGTGCACCTATGCTGACTGCTGTTCATCGACGGCGAAGGCTAGAATTTGCACGCCAGTACAGCAGCTGGACGTCCACTGAGTGGCGACAGGTTGCGTTTTCGGATGAATCGCGTTTTATGCTCCATCGGACAGATGGACGTTGGCGTATAAGGCGTGAAACCTCTGAAAGGAACCACCCTGCAACCATTGCCGGAACGGTCCAAGCTGGAGGCGGGAGCATTATGGTCTGGGGAATGTTTTCCTGGCATTCTCTAGGTTCACTGATCATTGTGGAAGGCACAATGGATCAATACAAGTACGCATCTGTCCTTGCGGACCATGTTCACCCCTACATGCGCATTGTTTTTCCTCAGGATGATGGCATCTTCCAGCAGGACAATGCGAGGTGCCATACAGCTGCCAGTGTACGTGCGTGGTTCGAAGAGCACCAGGATGAGTTTACCGTCCTCCCCTGGCCAGCAAACTCACCTGACTTAAACCCAATCGAGCATCTGTGGGACCATCTCGATCGAGTTGTTCGCGCCATGGATCCTCAACCGCGTAATCTAGTGCAGCTGGCCACGGCATTAGAGTCGGCATGGCTCAACATCCCAGAGAACACCTTCAGGGACCTATGTGACTCTCTTCCTGCACGTCTCACAGCAGTCCGCTCTGCGAAAGGTGGTTATTCTGGCTTTTGACAGATGGTCACATTAATGTGACTGGACTGTGTAGATGTATTCACATTCACCACAATTTTTTGTTTGCATTTGCTTTTTACTAAGTCAACTTATATAACCAAGGTAAAATGTTTGCTTTAACTAGCATGGTGGGTAATGGGAACTCACTGCTAGTCAAAATTAGCTGTTATGAGTTTGACGCTTGTGTGGGGTTGGCTACAGGTATATTGTCTTTTGGTGCTTTTTTGTCATAGCAACCCCTGAGATTGAAGTGCCAGTCAACGATATATCTCATGAAAATCTGGCTGCATGTTCTTAGACTCAACACGTAGTTGTATATTAGCACCGTGTTGCCTTTTCGCTCTTGCTACACGTTCTTATATTATTAATTTTTGCCGAGGTTTTTGAATTCAAATTGTTTATTTAAAAATATATTTATTTATTGCTTTTTTTTTTGTTAATATGGCATTAAAAATCTTAAATTAACCATGTAATGAGGAGGATTTTGAACAAGAGGTCTTTACCAGATAACCAAATATGCAAAAATGGTCACAACATAAAACTTTATGTTGACGATGAAACCATTTGGAGGTGCAGTGTTAAAAATTACAAAAAGAAAAAGAACCTTCATATTGGACATTGGTTCATCGGTTCCAGAATATCATTCATTATTGTTATTAAATTTATGTATTCTTGGGCAGAAGAGCTGACATCTATGAAATGGTGCAACAGCTTAATATGTGTGAAAGCGATGCAGTTCATTGGGACAATTATATGCAGTAAAATAATAAGGATTCTTAAAAATATTCTTAGGAATATTTTATTATTATTACATACTGCGTTATTTATTTTTACATTTGTGCTTCACGACATTGACAAAATCTAAAATCACCAAATATGGTTGGTGGCCCCTATAACAAAGAAGTACTTATCTTTCCTTTGCCTGGCAGGTGCAGTATGGCTGCTACACTGTGCAAGACTGCTTGGACAATGCCCTTAATGATGAGATGGCTAAATAACCCACGTTTTTTTGTTATAATTTTTTAATACTCCACTTGCAATAGTCTAGCCTTTAAATAAAAAGAAAAAAACATGCACTTAAATATCTTCTCTCGCACGAAAGCTGCTGCAAGTTCAGAGGTTTGGTTTCGTTTATGCGATTGAGGTAAAGCCTTGAGGGCTATCTGCCAGCGAAGGAGAGATGCCTTCATGGATGACTTTCTAATGGAAACTCGCTCGTACATGTTACATGTTGCGAGCAGCATGCAAATGCCCATGTAGTCAGCCTGTTCACGGGATTCAAACCTCGGATTGAACTACCAGTGTTCAGCAATTTTACCGCTCAGCCGCTGGTGGGCATGAGTGCAGAGGAAAGTTGTTTAATATAGCTGTTTATAAATACTATGGTTATAATTTATTTGTTTTATGCTTCAGGATGTTGGATTTCAATGGCACTGAAATTTACAATAAAATTTTAAAACACTGTTCAAGGACTAAATTTTGCAGAAATTTTGTGTCAGTTTTAATTCATTAACATTATTAGAAAATATTGCACAGTTAATAAATAATAAAATAGTTTATATTGGAATAATATATATTATATCGGAAATACGTTAATGCAAGATCACAACTATATTTCAATGGTCGTCACATGAAGAAATATCAGCTTTGCTTGATATGCTGAGTGACTTTACAGCATTACTTCAAACACAACTTAAGGATGGCTGATGTCTGGTTTAGAACATATAATTCTTAATATACACAAAGATTCACTCTGCAAAGGCTGATGAGAAATCTTTAGTGCAGTAAAAAAAGGATGGGGAAATCTTTTGCTCATTAGCATGTCAGAATTTTTCAGAGTGGATAAAAAGCCGACTGCTTTTTCCAAAGCTAAACTTTTTCATTCCAAATAAATAATAAGGTCAAAATTTTTTTATTTCTTTATTAAAAAATATGAAATTTTAAAATTTGGTAATTCTTTCTTTTTTAAATATTTTATCAACCCTCAGTTCCAATATACATATTGCACTTTTTTGCATCACTTAAAGATGCTAAGGATAAAATAAATTATTATAAAAATAGAAGAACTTACTTCTTAAAATCTGTGAAAAGATTAACATGAAATATATGATGTTTATCAAGTTTGTATCCATTTGTTACTTTCACAGATTCATTAGCGATTTCTGGAGATGAAAATTCAAGGAATACATATCTGTAAAAATATTAAATAATATTGTATTAAAAATTTACAGCCAACATTTAACATCTCTTCAGTTCTCATAATACATACGAAATAAATATTTCTCAGATTTTTATTCATTTCCTCAATGCATCAGCAAAATTTTTACAATAAAGACAAACAATTACTACAAGCATTATACATGCAATATAAGTGGATATAAGCAATACGTATATACAGTATAAGCAGATATAAAGTTCAATCTAAAATTCTGCCAAGTAGAGTACGAAATGGAAATCCTCAAGAGATAAATCTTAAGCGTCATAATCTTTGCCTGCAAAGCTCCTACACAAGAATTTTAATAATTATGAAAATATGCTTTTTTATTAATTTCTATTTTGTGTCATTATGTAAGAAATGATATAAAACATAGATATATTAAAATTTGTGTACTATTGCATTAATTTTATGACATCTTTGTTTTAACATCCACTATCCGTTAACAAACTTGTAGTTTAATTGAAAAAAAAAAAAAAATGTGAAGATGAAGAAATCTCAACAAAAATATCTGTGATAGTTATTAATAGAAAGGTTATAGTATATTTAAGCATGCCCCTCGGATTATCGCGAAGTTGTTTCATTTATGGTAACCTGAGTAGTTGAATGTTATGGAAACCCTATTATGACATAATTGGTTACGTGATTGCAGTGAATTTGAACGATGAGAAAAGATTTGTAAGGGCTTGTGCGTTGGATGTTGGTCAGGAAGCACATTGGTGATTTTGTGGTTTATATGATAAAATGACTGAATGTGGTAGGATGTAGTGTAGAAGGATTGAAAAACCAATCAGGAGATAAACTTGGGGTCGATACAGTAGGGCATGGGCACATATGATATATGACGTAAAGGGAGAAGTGTCCGAAGGACACAGGCAAAGCATGCCTAGAAATTTGGTGAAAACTATTGTACAGTGCACAGTTATTTCAATGACATTAGGTTCCTATTACCATGCTAATATGGACAACAGACGATCCAGGAGATAGTGTGTGCCATTTTTTGGTAGATGTGACAATGTAAATCAGTTTCTTTCTTTAATTGTCGTCCAATTTATACACACGGTTGTGAGATAATTTCTTTTATATATGGTATTGGATATAGGGAACCAAAGCTCCAGTCCCTTAAATTTCATTATACGGGTGTTCAATTATATGTATTAATGATGCTACTAATGACAAAAGAGGTACATTTTAAGGTTACGCCACAAACACGACAGACATGGTCTTTGAAAATGCTTTTTGTTGTCCATTTAAAATCTCCTCAATTTTGTTTTGAATTTGCTTTGGTAATTGCAACACGTTTTGCATATATTTTTTCAAGCTATCATATTAATTTATTAGTTTTACTCTATCTGTAGCCAAAATAGCATAGTTGTATAACTGCTACTTAGATTACTTTTACTTGTACCAGCTTGCTCTACTTCATTCAGTTTTCTTTTCAACCCAGTTATATATTTATTTACCTAAAAAGGATATTATTTTAAATCGACTAAAAACACTTTATTGCAGTTTTGAAATTTGCCTCAATATTAATTTAAAAGTGTACAACAAGCACAGTGTTTCATTTTTCATATCCATGTAGTTCTCGCAGGCACTACTAACAAATATAGTATGAGATACTATTCCATTGCTACACAGGATATCTTCTATTTACCAACTCTTCACTCTCGTCGAGAGTAATCAAGCACTTGTCTTGTGTTTCCTCACCTCAACGGCACTTGGCTCTGTATGGGAAAGAGAGACTTGATGTTAGGACAAGAGCAAGGATGGATTTCTAGCAAATGAGCCCAAGACACTCAGATGAAAAGTTGTGAATTACATATAACTATTTTGCTTATTCATCTTTTTTTTTTACACTGAATTGACTTCTTTTTGTTTGTATTAAAAAGTGATATTTCGATAATAGCTGTGTGCTCCCTTTGCAACAGCCTCACGTTCCACAGGTTGAAAACCACTGCTTCAAAATAATTTTTCATTTTGTGCAGGTAGCATTTGCAGTCAAATTCCAAATTGAAAAATTTGTGTATAATTCCCTTCTGTATTATAGGATACATGTTATGTTACAGACACATTTTAGAACTTAAAGTGATTCCCTACTGGAGATATTTAATTTTAAAAACTTTTATTAATTTTTAAATTTTGGGAATCTTTGGAAAGGATTCAAAAAAACTCGGGATTGTAACTTGGTATATGAAAACACCTAGCAGATGAAAATGAATAAGTCTGATAACTTATCTTCTTTTGAATAAATTGCATTTTGTTCCGTGTTGATAGGAAAAATAACGATTCAGATGTTTTAGTTCCCACATTCCTTAGAAATTTAGAAGATAAAAAAATCATGCAACACTCCTATGAAATAAATGTGCAATCACCACCAAAACTAATAGCAATTCACCAAAAGCATTTATTTTAAATTACTAACAGATTGAGACATTACATGCAAAACAAATTTAAATTATGAAAAATGCTCAAGCAATTTCATTTTCATTGTATCACTTCTTACAGTCATGCTTCTGGCTTCATAAATATTTATATGCAACTTAAAAAACTGATTGCATCTGCGTCACCTAAACTTTAGTCTGCAATTTAACAATCAATCAAACAGGAGGGGGAAAAAAAAACTTAATACAAACAAGTTACTTTTCTGACTAAGGAAAAAATGCATAACATTAGATTTCACAAAAATCCATGCAACTTGAATTAGAATACAGCAATACCAGTTTTAAAAATTTTAGAACATTTGAAACATACCCTTTTGTCACCCCATTTTCATCCAAGGGATAATCAACAGTTACAATTTTACCAAAATTTGAATAAAGTTTATGAATGACATTTTTCAGTTTTTCAAATCTCTCTGGGCCAACTTTAGGGATACCGTCAACAATAATAACAGATTCTACTCCATCAGTTTCTTCAGGCTCATTTTTCAATAAATCACCAAGAAGTTCTAAATGAAAATTTGACATTAGAAATAAATAAAATGAATTTTGTATATTTATTATTCAGTTGTTTTTTACAGTTGGAAAAAATTTTTATTGACATTTTTACTTTTAAAAGTTAAAAAAAAAAAGATAAAATAAAGAAAACAGTGTTAAAAGCAAATTTAATACTGCAGAAAACATGTTAAAAACATAAAAATCATAATACTTAAAACATAAACTTTCAAGAGGATCGATCATCTGCTAAAAATACATACACGTCTGTGTAAGTGTATTTTTTTTTTTTTTAAAACAAAGGCTACAGGCTTGATTTAAAAAGACAGGCTTGATTTTCTTAAACACTGATCCCAAATTTCAAATTTTCTTGTAATAAGGTGCAGAATTTTATGAAATATTAATGATATCAATATGATGTTCATAAAAATTTACTTTCCTCATAATGTGATTTATACAATGATAATAACACATTTCAATAATGACAAATGGCAGGGTAACTAATATAAAATTACATTCTTCTTGGTCTTTCATTTAATATTTTATTCCATTCATTAAAATAAACGGAATGGTTACTTGCAATTAAGAAATATGGGCAGGAAATAATATTACTTAATAAAATAAATAAACAAACTATTTTGAAGTAGGCCAAAAAATAAACTTTATGTTGCAGGAGAGTAATTATTATTGCCAAGAAATATAAATAACGAAAATACTAATTCATATAATTTGATGTTAAATTTCAGGTTCAGGTTTTTGTCAAAAAATACATTATCAACTCACAGTAGTCTTAGTGCCTTTACGATTAAAAAAAATGACAATTGTTAACAGTAATAAAAATAGCGTATCCTAAACTCCCTGATATGATAAGATGAATGGAGTACGGATGTTTTCGAAAGTAAATGCGGCTATGTTATTAGTCTATAAAGTCATCAGTTTAATCCCATGGGCTTTTTTCTTATTTGTAAATATGCTGTGAACAGGATTACAGACACGTGGCTATTTCTTTAATTCTCATAAATTACCAAAATATTTATAACTTTACCTTCATCAGTAATATCATCAACAAAATTTTCAGGATCACTAAAATTAGGTTCGTCATCCATCCTGATTTCAAAATTCCTACCAGTCAGAACATCTGAATTTTTACTTTCTGACAAATCCAAATCTCTTTCTACACCCATCCTGTACGAGCACTTGTGTTGAATCTGCCGCTAACAAGCACACAAAAATTACAATTGGTCAATCATACACAAAGAAGACACATTTCGAAAACGCCCATTTTTTCCGCTAGGTGACGCGGCAGATCTACAATCAGCTCATCATTGCTGTGTGTTGCAGATTGATAGTCCAATTAAAAAGACGAAATGATTACTATATCTGAAATATATCCATATGCTGATCATTATTAAAGGCCAGGAGAATTGCAGTACACTCGTACATTACGTTACCGTTTGAATTTTTCGGATCTTTGCGTCATTGAGTGACAGTTTCGATTGGCCTGTGATAAGCTGTAGTGCAACTGAAGAGATTGTAGAAGATGTGCAACATTACATCGAAACCAAAGTTAACTTCGCGTCCTTTAAAGTCAGAAGACTTTCCTAAAAATTGCTGGGAAAAAATAATCCGATTAATTGCTGCAAGAAGGTCTCTGGAGACCATCAGAAAGCAGCTGGTCAAGTCCATCACACCTCACTTTAAAAACAGCCGGTTGCTGAACACCATGCGGTGTTTACCGTTGGGTAAATTCAATGGTCACAGTTGTCAAACCGAACAAAATAAGAATATGTTTAGATCCTAGAGATTTAAATAAAGCTATAAAACGAGAACATTATCCGATGTTAACCATTGACGAAGTTGTCACTAGGAGGCCTAACGCAAAACTATTTTCTGTTTTAGATGCTAATAGTGCTTTTTGGCAAATCCAACTTGACGAAGAAAGTAGTAATTTGTGTACATTCAATACACCTTTTGGCAGATACAAATTTAAAAGATTACCTTTTGGCATATGTTCAGCTCCAGAAATTTGCCAAAGAAAATTAAGCCAAGTAATAGAAGGTGTAGAAGGCGTTGAATGTATCATAGATGACATCTTAATATGGGGATCTAATGAAAAGGAACATGAGTTACGACTTAAAAAAGTACTCCAGAGAGCACGAAAAAATAATTTGAAGTTCAGTAAGGCTAAATGTAAAATAAAAGTTAATCGTGTGAATTATATAGGGCACGAGTTAAGTGAAAATGGACTAAAACCTGATTTTTCTAAAGTGGAAGCAATTGTTAAAATGCCACAACCTACAGGTGTGCCTTCGCTACAAAGATTTTTGGGAATGATTAATTATTTAGCCAAATTTATTCCTAACTTAACTACTATTACTGCACCATTAAGACAGTTACTTGAGAAAAATGTTCTCTGGCACTGGACTGAAAAGCATCAAAAAGCTTTCGAAACACTTAAAGAATTGATTGCAAAAGCACCCGTATTAAAATTCTATGATGTTAATAAGGATGTAACTCTTTCAGTAGATGCAAGTTCTGAAGGATTAGGTGCTGTTTTACTACAAGAAAACCAACCAATTGCTTATGCTTCCAGAGCTCTAACAAAAAGTCAGAAAAATTATGCTCAAATAGAAAAAGAGCTTTTAGCTATTACTTTTGGATGTTCTAAATTTCATCAATATATATATGGCAAACGTATTACAGTTGAAACTGATCATTGACCATTAGAAAGCATAACTAAGAAACATCTTTTTAAAGCACCACAGCGATTGCAAAGAATGCTGTTAAATTTACAAAAATATGATCTAGATGTACGGTACAAAAAGGGGAAAGACTTATTAACAGCAGACACTTTGATTAGAGCATATTTGAGTACAACAGAAGAAGATAATGATGAAGATACAGAAATTTGTACACTGATTCCAGCATCTGATGAAAAAATTTATGAATTGAAGAAAGAAAGTGAATGTGATGCTACACTACAGTGCTTAAAGAAATATATTTTGAGAGGCTGGCCAGAAAGGAAACATCAGGTAGAACCAAAGTCAAAGTATTTTGGGACTACAGAGATGAGTTGACAATGGAAAATGACTTATTTTTCAAAGGAGGAAGGGTAATTATTCCTTTATCTATGCAAAAGGAAATGTTAAATTTAATTCATGAGGGTCATTTTGGTATAGAAAAATGTAAGAAAAGAGCTAGAGATGTTTTGTTTTGGCCACTTATGAACAAGCAGATAGAAGATACAATTTCAAAATGTTTTATATGTAATGAATACCAGAACAAAAACATAAGAGAGCCTATGATACCACATGAAATTCCCAATTTACCTTGGTATAAAGTTGCGACAGATTTATTTGAGATTAACAAAGATGTATATTTATTAATTGTAGATTACTATTCCAACTTTTTTGAAATCTCCAAACTACCGGATACTCGAAGTCAGACAGTGATCAGTTACATGAAATCTCATTTTGCAAGATACGGTATACCATTGATAGTGATATCTGATAATGGACCTCAGTTTGCAAGTAAAGAATTTGCAGAATTTGCAAAGAAATACCAATTTAAACATATAACAAGCAGTCCATACTTGGCTCCACTTCAAATTGGCATACAGCTGAAACGCCCTCATTCTAACGGGAAGTTGAAATAAGAACTTACAGGAAAGAAAAAATTTACATAAAACTTTGTTAGTTTAAACTAAAACCTTACAAGGTTTATCCTAATTTTATTAACAGTTATTTTAAGTTATGCTTCTTTCGTATCAATTCTAGTTCCAGCTAACAATTTTTTACCAGAATGTAATTTCAGAAACTCAGTCAAATACAAATGAATAAGAGTGCCATTTAAGTCGATGTTTCACCGATTTCTAGAGAGAGAGTCCGATTTGTTGACAAGCGTGAGTTTGCCTTTTGGCTACGTCTCTGTTAGATATTACTACCATATTTTAAGCCCTTGCTTGGCTTCTCCGATTTAATTAAGATTTAGGGACCAACTACTTTGAATCATGACAGCTTCGGCTATACCTTCAGTTAGTTTTAGTTAAGCTTGCAGAGACATTAGGTTATTACGAAGCAGGAGAGGTGAAAAATGAGCAATGCCTTCGCCGGGAATCTAACCACGGACCTCTCGGTTACGCATCGAGCATGCAGACCATTACACCACGAAGGCATGCGAAGAAGACGAGAGAAATACCTTATATACTCCCCCTTTTAAAGGGCGACTGAGGTTTTGGGGACCCAATCGCCAAATCGCGGTGGTGGAGAATCATCATCCACCACCTTTTTAATTCGGGCGCCACTGTAGAGACATTAGATTATTACGAAGCGGGAGAGGTGAAAAATGGGCAATGCCTTCACCGGGAATCGAGCCGTGGACCTCTCGGGAACGCGTCGACCATGCAGACCACTACACCACGAGGGCATGCGAAGAAGGCGGGAGAAATACCTTATAAGCTTAGTTAAGTTTATTTCTTATCCATTTAAGTTCAAGGCTATTTTTCCATGTAAAAAAAATTCATTTCTTAGTGGACGGTCACTCAGATGTCGGGGACCCCCTAAGGCGACCCAAGTGTCTCCGGAAAGGGTGGAGATAAAATCACGAAAATTTATACCTACAAACTAGGGGGAAAGGCCTCTCAAACGCAGCAATTAGTTTCACTGTACCTCGAACATAAGGGTCCAAAAATTATCGATTTTCGAAAATTTGACACACTTAAAAAATTAATACCACCATGACTTTTCCCTCTGCGAGCTCTATCACCTACATATAGTATTTTTGTCTGTAGTCCAAAATCGACTCATACGTATAGCTGAAAATTCATTCCAATGCTAAGTCCATATAAAGGGGCCTTAACATGGTGTAAAAAGCAAATTTTTTTCTGAAAATACGCCTGCAGCAGAAAGATTTTGCATCTATGTGAATTAGACGGTAAACATTATTTTGTTCCAATGCAAAGTAATTCGGCCTTAACTAGAGTGAAAGGGGTAATTTTTTTCTAATAAAGATAGGACGCTGAGCGTGTGGTTTTCGACAGGCCTCCTGGGGATACGCTTGCAGCGTCTTGGAGTGGTTTGCTTGTATCTCAATTAGAAACTAAGTTATGGTAACAAAATGTTTGAATTTCCCCAAAATGTTTTTCTAGGACTGAAAATCATTTTGAGGGAATTTGATATATATCGAGGACTAGCTTATCGATGTTGATGCGACCGTTCTCATTCGATTCGTCTCGCAGTCTAGTTTCTGGCGATATCTTTGTTTTTTCGAAATTCCAAAATCCGGCTTCGGAATTCCGGGAAAAAAGAGCTAAAATCCGGAAGTTACGATGCCTTGTAAGCCTGGCTCTGGGAGTGGACGGTCACCCAGATGTCTAGGACCCCCTAAGGAGACCCCCTGTGTCTCCAGAACGGGTGGAGATAGGTGATAGGTGACAGCAGGGCCGGACACCCGGACGGCTTGCAATGGCTACTCGGGTGCTGTCCGAACCCTGCAACGATCTGTAGCTGAAACTTTTACAAATAGACATAAATATACAAGAAGACACTAATATACTTATAACAGATGGACACAATGCGCCGGATAGAGAAGTGCGTATTCACTGTGTGCTTAGATACTTATGCGATTTTATACATAGACACCAATACGAGGAAGACACTTATACGCTTACAGAGGGATGCTAGTACACTTATAGACGCTGATACACAAATTTACATAGGCACTTATACACTTAACGACGTGGACACTACTACGTAAATGCAATATACTCATTAATTGCGCATATACAAAGTTCGCATGTTTACAGCTCGCTTATATACATAGACACTAATAATGCGACACACTAATGTACTACAAAATGCGACACAATATAGTATAGACGTTGACACCTATCTATATGCACATAAAAACAACTTAATAAAGTTATTCTATTATTCTACAATAACTTACACATAGATACAATGCACTGATATATGTAAACATTTACACTAAGATACGTAGACACTTGCATTATATTACGATATATGTAAAATTAAATATTGGTACACATAGACACTGCAACGGGTCTAGATAAAATCACGAAACTTTATACGTACAAACTAGGGCGGAAGACCTCTCAAACGCAGCAAGCAATCCGTATGACTCTACGTCAAACAGGGCGGCTTTTATAAGGATCCAAAAATTATCGACTTTCGAAAATTTGACCTACTTAAAGAATTAATACCACCATGATTTTTCTCTCTCCCACCCCTATCACCTACATATAACATTTTTATCTCTAGTCCAAAATCGACGAATAGTTGAAAATTCGCTCCAATGCTAAGTCCATGTAACGGGGCCTCAACATGGTGTAAAAGGCAAATTTTTTCTAATAACGATAGGACGCTCAGCGTGCGGCCATCGACTGTCCTCCTAAGGATACGCTTGCAGCAGAAAGAGTTTGCATGTATCTCAATTAGAAACGAAGTTCTAGTAACATCTTTGAATTTCCCAGTATTTTTTTCTAGGGCTGAAAATCATTTTGCGGGAATTTGATATATTTGCAGAACCAGCCATCCGATTTACATGCGACCGGTCTCATTCGATTCGTCTCGCGGTCTACTTTTTGGTGATATCTTTGGTTTTTCGGAATTCCTAAATCTAGCTCTGAAATTCCCGGAAAAAGGAGCGAAAATCCGGCAGTTACGATACTTAATAACGCCGGTTCTGGGAGTCCGATTGAAAGGCGTTTTGGTATTTTATGTTAGTGGGGGGTGGAGGTATATTTTCCCATGTAAAAAAATTTCACATCTGCGTGGGCGGTCACCCAGATGTCGGGAGCCCCTAAGGCAACCTAAATGTATCTCCGGAACGGGTTTAGATAAAATCACGAAAATACGTATAAACTAAGGGGGTAGGCTTTTTAAACGCAGCAATCCGTTTAACTCTATACTTTGGGAGTGGCTCCTCAACATAGTATAAAAGGCAAAAATTTTTTCTAATAAAGGTACCGCGATGACCGTGCGGCCATCGACAGGCCTCCAGGTGATAGGCTTGCAGGACAAGCGGTTTGCATGTATCTCAATTAGAAACAAAGTTCTGGTAAGTCTTCCTGGGGGTCGCCTAGATGTTGCAGAACCTCCCCCCAAACGAGCCCTTTCACTTACATATAACATTTTTGTCTCTAGGCCAAAAGCGACACGAGATACGTATAGCTGAAATTTCGCTCCAAATTCGCTCTATGTAATGGCCCCATTTAAAGCATTTAAAGCTTTATAAGCATTTCAGTGCAATAACCGAATAGTTATGACACAAAGGCCGCATTTGGATAATTTTTTACGTGGTAGAATTATCGGCCGACTGGAATGTGGGCGTACCTAACTGGAAGTATCAGACGAACTCGGAATTGGCCAGAGTGTCATCTCCAGGCTCTGGCAACGATCCCAAGAGGATGGTAATGTGAGTAGACGTTACAGCACAGATCGACCCAGAGTTCCAACGCCGAATGAGGACCGGTGTTTGGCAGTTACTGCCAAAAGAAACAGGCAGACCACAGCCTCAGACCTGTCTCCTCAGCTCTCTTTTGCCACTGGTACGAAAATTTCAAGGCAGACCGTGTACAGACGCTTAGAGCAGATGCTCGTAGACCTGTCAGATGCGTTCCACTTACTGCAACTCACTGTCGCCTGCGGTTAGCCTGGAGTAGAGAGCATGCATTGTGGACACCGCAACAGTGGGCTTGTGTGATGTTTTCCGACGAGTCCAGGTTTAGCTTGCAGTCCGATTCCCGCCGAACTTTCATATGGACAGCTCCAGATACCCGTTACCACCAAGAAAACACCATTGAACGACACCGTTATGGTGGTGCAGGAGTGCTCGTTTGGGGTGGAATTATTCTGGGTTCCAGAACTGACCTGCATGTTCAAATTGGAACCATGACAAGCCACATCTATCGGGACGTTATTCTGGAACAACATGTACGTTTGTTAACATCGTAAACAAATGTCATCAGTCGGAGGATATCACCCGTATGGACTGGCCAGCATTCTCGCCGGATTCGAATCCAGTAGAGCACGTGTGGGACATGTTTGGCCGACGAGTTGCAGCCCGTCAACCTCCTCCTACATGTCTACCGGAACTTCGGGGAGCATTGCTTTTTGAGTGGTGGCGTATACCCCAAGATCAGATCGACAATTTGATAATCAGCATGCCTAGGCGCTGTACGGACTGTATTGCATCGTCTGGGAGACATACAATGTATTAAAAATCATACCAACCATGTAATATTGGTTTTTTGTAAATAGGTTCTTTTTTAAATTTGCTCCAGGGAGAAAAAATCGTTATTTTTTTTAATAATATCAAACATATAGCATCTTTTTTTTTTTTTTGCTCTTTACCTTTTGTTTAATGAATAAGCTTTACAAATAAGTCAAATTTGTTTTGCTTCTAACTCTTTCTTTGCCTGATTTTGCGTTATCCTTAATTTATGGTCATGAGTGTGTTATGTTACTTTTCCTTTCTAGTTTTTAAATTGGAATAGATTGCGAAATAATTTTTAATTAAATTAAATGTATATTTCCTTGTACCCCATTTGTATGAATACAAATGTCATTATAAAAATTGTTCTGTTCTCTGTTGTTCTTTATCTTATATCCACCACATCCTTCATTTTCGCGGAAGTCTGCGCAACCTATCGAGTATCTGAGCAAAGCGTGTATAAATACTGCATCTCGTTTTATTCCAGTCTTGTTCGGGTGAATCCCTCTATCGCTACCGAATCTATCTTGAACGTGTGTGCATTTGTAATTTGGGCGTTAATTGCAATTCACGATATTAAATATTTACTGCAACGGATTTCAACAGAATCGTGGATAAATTTTTAAGTCGTAAGCGAACATTAGACTATAATAAAGCATGAGCAAGTGTACAGAAGAGCGTGCTTCCGAAATCAACAAAATATTAAATTAAGAAAATATTCTCAATAATGCTTAAATTCTGGGTTTACCAGTATTGAATTAAATGAAGAAGAAAGGGCTCTGTGTGTTATTTGCTCAGGCAAATAGCATGAAAGCAGTAGACAGTATGAAATCTAATAAACGATTTTATCCATTTCAAAATACCCCAGAAGGGCTCTCAATTGCCGAAGAAGAAATCTTCATAATTTTCACGTCGAGTGGCGATATCAAAAGGCAATTTAGTAATAATTTTGGGCAGGGGTGGATGATGAATTTTCTGCAATGGAAACAAAAGTATTCGGTATACTGTTAGCATTTCCAACATCCTACCTTTGTGAAACTGGATTTTCTGCTGTGGTTGCTTTGAAAACAAAATATACATCTCAGCTAAACATAGAAAAAGTACTTTGAGTATCAATTTCAAATATTGCACATTCTTTTGAAAGTCTTTGCTCTGCAAGGCAAGCATATGAGAGTCACTAGTAATTATTAAGCTTGTTCTTAATTTAGTCTTGATAAATTAATTATCAAATACGTTGTGAAGTAATGATACATTTATAAATATAATACATTAGTGTAAATTATGTATTTTTACACACATACACAATTTACACTGATGTAATATATTATACTAGAACGTATTTCTTACGTCAAAATATATTTTGTTTTTCTTCCTTTTAGTAAATTAATAATTTTTTTAGATGATCATTTATTTCCGACTTTTCGACATGCTCGCGCCCCCCAAGTAGGGTTATCACGTCTCCTACGGGTGGCGTGCCTCACACTTTGAGAATCGCTGCCATAAACTGATAATGCTAAATAGCCCAAACGCGAACAGACGTAAGGCGAATTATTACTGTGTCTGAAGTAATCTGGTTGAAATGACTTCTTGAAAGTAATTTCCTTCGTAATAAGCTGCATAACTTAATCAAATATCCAATAGAAAACTGTGCCATTTAGTGGTGGTTTTTGAAACTCCTTGTTTTTTATGGGGAGGGGCTCGATAAAATTCCCATTATTTCATTCTGCCATTACCCAATTTTCATGCAATTCTGCTGCATAGTTTTTGCTACAGACTGCTCGCAAATTTCAAGTTTAATAATGGACACCCTGCATATCAAAATATTTCTTATAACTTTATTTACTGTATATATTTATGTAAAATGATTTAATATTTATTTATGTACAAAGTATTTATTTATGTATGATGATTATATCCAAATTTCATAGCTGTAAAATTTAAATAAACATGGTCACACAGAGTGAGCAATAAAGCTGAAAGTCTTCTTGGCGGCACAGCTGCTCACCCATTGGTCTCCTCTCTCCTGTGTCTGAAGTAACTACAGATATTCGAAAAGATTTGAAATACTCTGTTTATTAAAAAAGAACTTTGTAATTAAATGCACTACAATATGGACGAAGTTGGAGGACTTTTTACAATCTTTTTTTCAAGTTGTACCCTCAGAAGGTGAGAAGTGTCATAGTGGAGCACGTCATACACAAAGTTTAACTGTTGTCCTTGTATATAATGCAAACAGCGGTGATGAACACCCCTTTGGGCAATCTGTTAGTTCGAGAAAGGACGTTGTTTTAAGAAAATAAACAGTACTTATCCTTGCGTCTGCTGTCACCATAAGAGAGCTTGGATCGACAGCTCATCATTTCGTACGTGGCTTTTCCTTTTTAATAGTCAAATGGAAGCTCAGAATAAGCATGTTATTATGCCATTTTAAGATGTACAACCCACAACATATATGACCTGAATTTAAACAATATAAAGGTTCACATTTGCTTCCAAAATGCAGCAATTCATCTTCAGCTTTAGGATCAAAGCATTATTGCTTTTATGAAGAGGTTTCATTGCAGCCGAGTTGTGAGAGCTGCAATTCGGGCTACTAAAAAGGAAATGGAAATACAGTGGTACCTCGACGTACGAGTTTAATTCGTTCCGTAACCTTGCTCGTATGTCAAATTGCTTGTATCGCAAAGCAATTTTCCCCACTGAAATTAATTGAAATGCCATTAATCCGTTCCAGCTCCAAAAACACCACCTCAGTTGTTTTTCTTAAGTGTTTTTGAATAATAAAAAGATGTATTTACAAGAAGAAACATTTATTTATAAATAACAAATACATGTTCTATAAAAACATAATAAAAGAAAAAGTGAAGTGCTTACGGAAGCGCTTAACTTTCGTTATTGGTCTTCGCTTTTTTGTCACGTATTTACACCTGCAGATAGTTTAAAAAAATTTCCATGGAGGTTTGTTTCTTCCTCCCTTTCAGGATATTGCGGAAATGAGTTAGGCAAGTTTCGTAGAACAACTCCGATGCACGACCAGTTGCAACTTTTTCGGGATGACTTTTATCCACGAACTCTACAACTTTCTTCCACACTCCCAAGATCTCCTTTATATCTCTTGTAAGGATAAGCTCCTCCATCTCTGGCTCCTCTTCAAAACTAATTTTTCGCTGCACCAACATAATAAACTGCGCACGACACCAAAATGCGCGCGCATGTTGGGGTCGTGTGCAGCGGTGTAGTGTGCGATTCCTCGTATCTCAAATCTTGCTCTCATCTCAAAGCAAAATATCGGCGGCTCGTATCTCAAAACACTCGTATATTAGGACACTCGTATATCGGGATACCACTGTACCAATTTGAAGTACGCTTGATGCAATAAAAGCTGACTCCACCATCCTTAAAATTCATATCATCACAATACATGTAGAACTATTTACCAGAGCCTGGAGACGTAAATACGCTAATCCTGTTGAAGAATTAGATGATGACAACGATAGCACTTAACGTGATGAATGGAATATTCTACAAGACTTTGCGAACCATGGTGTTAGTTTTGAGGTGTTTGTTAGTGCAGATGCCGTTGTTGTGTTGTTGTTATTATTTCTTATGCTCACTTGTTTGACGTATAGTCAGCCCAAGTCCACGAAATTCCTAGTGGCAAGGAGCGCAAGATTACGCCTGTCGTTGGCAACAGCCTTGAGCACCTTACAGGTGACAGTGCGATTTGGCTCAGTTCCGCCTCCATTTTAATGGAGAGCAGCCCGGGGGAGAGACGGGTCGCCTACCCCTCTCCCCTTTCACGAAACCACACGAGAGAACTTTCGGCTCGCCTCATATTTAAAGTGCGGCCATGCCGCACCGATACTATACATTTACAAGCATCCATGCCTTCTCCGGGATTCGAATCCAGGCCCTTCGGCACGACAGTCAGTAACGCTAACCACTATACCAGTTGGGCGGCACTTTGTTGCCATATGTCCTCTGAAGGAATTTGGTGTACAAGCAGGTTTTTTTTAAATGCAAAAATATCGTTAGAACAAAAAGAGGAAGGCAATATTATTCCGCTTACCTGCCAAATTTTAGAACGTTTTCCTTCAGCATCCAAATTGGCTGGTAGTTTTATGGAAGCCAGTTGGCAGTAAAGTTACCTGGCATTTTTGTTCTCGTCTACGATAGCGTAATGTATAGGAATTTCCCACCAGAAAATTATCTGCGAGTATATTTTTTCGTATTTACAATTATTGTAATTAATGTAGTACTGTAATGTTTTCTGTGACGACATATATAATATACAGTAGTGCATATATACCTATACAGTGTCAATGGTTAATGTGTAGAAAAAAGCTTTTAAAGAAATTGAGTCTCCAGATGATACAAATTGTTTTAACACGGACTCTTGATTTTTCTGTCTCTTGGGATTCGTGTTAACAAGATTTTACTGTATAAAGCGCGCAAATACACATACGTGTACGGTACGCTTTTGTGGGGTTGCCTGTTGTCCGGAGGAAGTAAAACAGAAATAGTGTTACTGATTCTCAACCCCAACTTCTTAACTTCCTAACAATATGCATAGTGCGCACTCAAAAATATCTCAAAAGCGGACATGTTCTACTGAATGTTGTAATCGAGGAGCAGGTAATTAGAACGTATCTATTTATTTCAGTGTACTAATTTTACATGTGCACATCTATTTAAAATTTTAATGTATTCAGTATAATATTCATAATATTTTAAGGACTTTTAATAATGACGCGGAATGAGGAAAAGAAGGTGTAAAATAGTGATAATTTTCATAAATTATTAAATTATCAGTAATGAAACTCTTGCTCATGATAATTACTTTGTGAAAAATTATTGCGTTTTCTTTTAAAAAATGATAGGTAGAACTGTAAGCAACGTGGCACTTCAACACGGAAGAAAAATAGAAAATAAAACCAGGTTTCACTGTTTCATATGCTATAATGCAAAATAATCATTACTAAAAGCAATATAAAAAAATTTGCAGATTTAACGCATATCAGAGTACTTCTTATCACTTTTATGGTTGATGCCACAAATATTTATTGGAATCAAAAATATATGCTACGTAAAATTAACGTGCTTCTTCTTTTAGTATGACCATATCAAATAATTGTGTATTTGCACTCAGTTTTACCTAAAATTCCATATCTAACATGAAATTGCATTCAAAAGTTTAATGCTTCAAAACCGGATTAAATAAACATAAAATTCCATTTTTTGGTGTTTTGAAACAGAGAATTTTTATAAATTACTTCTTGAAAAATAAATGAATATAAAGTTGCTCAAATGTTCTCGAAGTAAAAGATATTATTTCCTATATTTACTTTCCCAACTCCACCTTATTTTGTTATTCTGTTGCTGTATATTTTGTACATAGAAGAATATGTTTAAAAAAATATTTCTCCAGTCGTGAAAAATAATGGCAACAATCTCGTAATTATTTCTTCAAATTTTATTCAATGCCTCAGCTTATTTGAGGGACTTTAAATTTTACAAAATTAATGCCAAATTCTTCCTCCTAAACATGGGATAGGAAAATTTTTCCCATCAAAATTTTTGGATACCAAATGATGGCCGATATATCTGTTTCGAACTATGGAGAAAATGAGTCGTTAGATTCTCATACGTTGCGTCAAAATACATCTGCAAATTCTGAAAGAAATATCTTACTCAAGGATAGATACATTCTCTCTACAAATGGCTATTACATTGGAAGAAAAATAGATTCTGGAACGTTTGCCACGGTTCGTTTTGCCGAAAAAACATCTAAAAATGGGACAGTGCCACTTGCTGTAAAGGTAAATTTTTATATAATAAATAAATGTGTTCAGTGATAATTTTGTATAATTAACTCAAAACTTAATTATTCAAAATTATCAGAACTGATTACTATTTTTGAATTCTAATACTTAAATTCCATTAATCTGTCTTCGTTTCACATTAAAAATAACTATTTTCAAGAACTGCAATAGCAGTTTTGGGAGTCTTATGAATGCATTGAAATTACAAGTACTTACCTATTATCGCAAACACCTTAATAAAAATCGTTAAACTCTAGCAACCATACGCATAACAGTTCTTTAGGCAACCATATCCATTGTAAGTTGCAATGTGAAAATTAGCGGAATCACTTTTATTTCTGTTCAAAAATGCAACACTGCGCCAAGTTGTTGCGCTAATACGTAAGTACTTTAATATGTTTCGTAAATCTATACAGAAATCGAAGATTTAGTAACACATCTAAGGAAAACTCTATTTGTTAGAGATTTGCTTTGCAAACATCTTAATATATGAAATTTCGGTAAAAGTTTACAATTGGGTGCCTCTTGTTTTTTGGCGATTCTTTTTTGACGCCAAGATCGGCGCCATGAAGGGACAATTTCAAGATGGCCGCTACACAAAACCAAAATAAGAAGTCAAAGAATTTCACAAACTCCGTGTCCATGTAGACATCGACCTATTTTCACTTAAAAAACATCGGAGAGTTGCACAAACTTAGTCATTGCACATTGTCTTGATTTTGTCCGTGTGCATTATCGATTTATTTTCACTTAAAAAATTCAAAAAGCTAAAACCAAGTTAAAACTCTCATGGTAACCAGAAATGTGTTTAATCGCCAAAATTGAACAAAATTTTTTGCCAATCGAAAGGGCACCCAATTCTACACTAGAGCGGAAATTTATTATACAAGATGTTCAGTACAGGTTACAGGTTACAGCAGGGCTGGACACCCGTACGGCTTACTAAGACTTTTCGGGTTATGTCCAGTTCCTCAACTGTCTAGGGTGGCAAGCACCACATCGGGAGTTTATTTGCGCTATGAGAAAATCTTTACATGGCCATACAAGGGCATTGAAGGCTTCATACATGCTCAAGATTTATGGATATTATTGCAACAAGATTACTGGATTACATGGCCATACAGGGGCCTTGAAGCCTTCATACATACTCAAGATTTATGGATATTATTGCAACAAGATTACCGAATTACATGGCCATACAAGGGCCTTGAAGCCTTCATACATACTCAAGATTTATGGATATTATTGCAACAAGATTACCGAATTACATGGCCATACAAGGGCCTTGAAGGCTTCATACATACTCAAGATTTATGGATATTATTGCAACAAGATTACTGGATTACATGGCCATACAGGGGCCTTGAAGCCTTCATACATACTCAAAATTTATGGATATTATTGCAACAAGATTACCGAATTACATGGCCATACAGGAGCGTTGAAGGCTTCATACATATTCAATTTTTAGGGATATTTCAGTAACAAGATTTCTGGGTTACAGTATATTACAACTTTTAGCTAGTTCATGGCACTTTGATGTATTTGGTAATTATTTTATACAGTGAATTGAATAAGACGTTACTTTTAATGGTTGTATAACAGGTACTTTGGGTGGTGATAATTACTTGATACAATACGTTTGTTTCATAACCTGATGCATTACATTGCATTGCATGATGCATTACACGTTACTCATTAAAATTTACGCTTTACTTATGGGTTTGCATTATTTTCTGGTGGATTAGTATTAAACAAGCGTTTCCTGTGGGTGTACATTGCATTTTGAGATTTACATGGTACATTACATTAATATGCTTGTTACATGACACATTGCACATATTATTTCCACTTTGCATTTAAGTATACATTTCCTGTAGGTAGGTAGACATTACATAGTAATTTTGCATAATATTTGCATGTTGCGTAACATTAAGCTAAGCCTGAATAAACGTTTCTTGGCGCATATCATCTAGTACTTTACGAATATTACTTTACATTGCATAGTACATTACGCATTTCAAATTATTTATACTCGTTACATAATACATTTCACATTATTACTCATTACGCTATGCTTTACACAATACATTACTCATTATTACACTTTACACAATACATTACACATTATTACACGTTATACATTACTTATTAAATGTTACATAACTCAATAGTAAAAGCTACCTGTAGGTGTAGGTAAGTGTGTCAGGACTGAGTGTTCGGTGCATATTCTTGGCAAACATTTTCGTGAACTCCTTAAATCCTGATCTGGAACAGGGAGCTGAATGCAGCTATGGTCTGTGGTAGAATATTGTGATTGAATGGTGGAAGAACTGCACTTTAAAGGGATTTAAAATCCTCTTGTATTAAGTCACAACTATTTACAACCACTTCCCAACTCGGTAGGGATACAGAAAGTAGAGACCGCACTTGGGTCTAAAATGAACAATTAAACTAATTTAAGCTAAAAATAAATAGGATTTAAATAATCGTTGCTCACAGAGTTATAACGCGAGGTTGGCCTCTAAACTAAATGATGCGTAGCAAGATTTAACTAATACTTACGCACTTGGAATTACTTCAATAAGCAATCACTTAGGAGCGCTACGGCTTAGAATTTAAATGCTAGTTAGTCAGGCGAACATCGAATGGAGTAATCGTGGTCTGAGACAAAAAACTCTCTCACACTGAAAGGTTTCTACCTTTCGTTTAAATAGAACTTGGCTCCACTTCAAATTAGCATAAAGCTGAAACGCGCGCTTATTCTAACGGGAAGTCGAAATGAGAAGGGATAGAAAAAGTAAAATTAAAAATAAAACTTTGTTAGTTTAACTAAAACCTTACAAGTGTGCCTTACATAAAGGTATCCTTTGGGTGAACACTCGTTACTTGTTATATTTTTGACATATTGCACATAATATTTACACTTGCATTTGAGTATACATTACCTGTGGGTAGGTAGACTTTACATAACAATTTTGCATGTTGCATGGAATGAAGCATAACTTAAATAAACGTTTCTTGGTGCATATCATCTGGTACTTTTACGTATTTTACTTTGCATTGCATGGTATGTTATGCATTTCAAATTATTTATGCTCGTTATATAATACATTTCACATTATTACTCATTAAACTATACTTTTCACAATACGTTACGCATTATTATACGTTATACATTACACATTAAATGTTACATAACTTAATAGTAAGCACTATCCGTAGGCAGATTGGCCTTACATAAAGGTATCCTTTGGGTGAGTACAGGTCACTTGTTTCATTTTTGACACATTGCATATAATATTTGCACTCTGCATTTAAGTATACTGTTACGAAAAATTCGGTGGTTGCGCCTGTATGTAAGCTTTCCGGCATAGCACTAGGGTTGCCATAAAATAGTGTATGGCAGGATTGCCAGATTGGCGACTTTATCGCCCATTTGGCGACCAAATTGGCGATATCCCATGGTCCAATCGGGAAGCTTCTAGAATAACTTCCTGTCGAGATATTTCTCGAAACGTGTCGAACTTAAAGAAAAGCTATATAAACCCTTGCGTGTCTGAGAGCGAAGAGTTGCGGAGTTGCGAGTTAGTTGTTGCGAGTTGCGGAGTTACGAGTAGTTGAGTTAGTTGCGAGTTAGTGGCGAAGAGATTGTGAAGTATTGTGAAGTATTGTGAGCGTTGTGATTATTGTGAGAATAGCTGCTAAGCTACGCGAGAGTTTTGTGAACGGAAAGCAATCGAGATAGTGCTTTGCCGTGAAGCTATCTTTACAGTATAGCTTGACAGTGTATTGGTGATTGTTCCACGGTGTTTATTATAAGTTTAGTGTTGCCGTGAAGCTACCTGTACAGTTACAGCCTGAAGCTGTGTTGCTGATTGTTTCAGCGAATTTATTGTAGATTTTCGACGCTTTTAAAGGTGATTTTGGAACTGTGCTGTAAAGAGTGATTCCTGTAAATAAATTGTGCTTTTTATTATTCTGCATCGTGTTTTCTTCGGATACTCTCAAATCCACGAACCCGTATAACGCAACAACTGGTGTCAGAAGTGCGATTTGAGAGTGAATGCCAGTCACCCGTCTACAGGAGAAAGCAATGGCGGAGAAAATGAATGCTTTGATGGACATGTTAGCAGCTCTGAAAGCCGACATGTTAGCAGCTCTGAAAGCCAGACAAGAAGAGATGAAAGACATGAAAGCCGGACAAGAAGAGATGAAAGCCGCTCTGAAAGCCGGACAAGAAGAGATGAAAGACATGAAAGCCGGACAAGAAGAGATGAAAGCCGCTCTGAAAGCCGGACAAGAAGAGATGAAAGAGATGAAAGCCGGACAAGACGAGATAAAAGCCGGATATAACGAGATAAAAGCCGGATATAATGAGATAAAAGCTGGCTATGAAGAGATGATAGCTGATATGAAGGCCGAGCACGAAAACAGGAAAGTCGGCCGAGAAAAAGTACGAGAGCAACTCCAACAGATGAAAGAGGAGCTTGCAGAAGAAACTGGAGCCATGAAAGAAGATGCGGAAATCGCAGAAGTGGCATCTGAAGAGTCAGAGGATGAAGAAACGGAGGAAGTAGCTAGTAGAGTGTCTGAGAAAGATCCAGAAATTATGGATGAAACATCCAACGGGATGAAAGAAAAAGAACGAAAACATGAAGAAATTAAAGACGGGAACGAAGATTTTGATGCTCACGTGCCTGAACTAGAGACAGAAGAAAATGAAAATGCGACTGTCAAGATCATAGAAACTAATAATGAAGTTACGAAGTCGCAGATAGCAAGCATTGAACGATCTGATGAGATGTGTTCACATGTTCACATCACATGTTCATGTGATGCTGAGATGAAAGAAGCTGACGTACAACTTACGCGGAGTGCTCCAGCATTGCAAGAAAGTTTACCCATTTCGCAATCCATGTGCGTGTCTTTTAGTGCAGATTGTGCAGACAAGGACTTGATTCTAAACCTGGATACTTCTGCTTGTAAAGGATCGGATTCTATTCGTGGTCCTGGTGTAAACATTGGAACTCGCTTTCAGGAAATAGAGGTAAATAAACATGTACCTCCTGCTGTGTGTATCGAGGTGAACTGTACACACGGTGCGAATAAACTACAGAGTGGTGAACGAACTGTTTCAGATCTTCCTCTGCACGAGAAGTCTGAAAGGACTGAATCTTCAGACTGTGATATAAAAAACAGAAATACATCTGAAAATTCCCTTGGAAAATTATTTGACCCGGTTAAAATTAATTGAAAGCCTAAGACTAAAATCCATTCTGAACTTTAATAGTATAGTTTAAAATTATTATGTGTTTAACTTATGTATATAATATAAATATTTGTTTCTTTAGTAATTAGTGATAGTTATTTTTGTTATGGGTGTCGCGTATTTCGTAATGGTTTTATGTTTAATTGTAGGACTTATGCCTAGTTGCTTGTACATAGATTTTGTAATTAGTGTAAATGTTTTTGTTATTTGTAAATACTGTAAATATTTGCAAATTTTGTTATTATTGTAATTTATTTGTTTTGTAGCTTTTTCGATTATTTCTTTTTGGCTCTCAACCAGGGATTGTACTGCCCGGGACGTGCAGTCCTTGGGAAGGGGCAGTGTTACTAAAAATTCGGTGGTTGCGCCTGTATGTAAGCTTTCCGGCATAGCACTAGGGTTGCCATAAAATAGTGTATGGCAGGATTGCCAGATTGGCGACTTTATCGCCCATTTGGCGACCAAATTGGCGATATCCCATGGTCCAATCGGGAAGCTTCTAGAATAACTTCCTGTCGAGATATTTCTCGAAACGTGTCGAACTTAAAGAAAAGCTATATAAACCCTTGCGTGTCTGAGAGCGAAGAGTTGCGGAGTTGCGAGTTAGTTGTTGCGAGTTGCGGAGTTACGAGTAGTTGAGTTAGTTGCGAGTTAGTGGCGAAGAGATTGTGAAGTATTGTGAAGTATTGTGAGCGTTGTGATTATTGTGAGAATAGCTGCTAAGCTACGCGAGAGTTTTGTGAACGGAAAGCAATCGAGATAGTGCTTTGCCGTGAAGCTATCTTTACAGTATAGCTTGACAGTGTATTGGTGATTGTTCCACGGTGTTTATTATAAGTTTAGTGTTGCCGTGAAGCTACCTGTACAGTTACAGCCTGAAGCTGTGTTGCTGATTGTTTCAGCGTATTTATTGTAGAATTTCGACGCTTTTAAAGGTGATTTTGGAACTGTGCTGTAAATAGTGATTCCTGTAAATAAATTGTGCTTTTTATTGTTCTGCATCGTGTTTTCATCGGATACTCTCAAATCCACGAACCCGCATAACGCAACAATACATTACCTGTGGTTAGGTAAACATTACATTATAATTTTGCATAATATTTCCATATTACATAAAGTTAAGTTAGCCTGAATAAACGTTTCTTGGTGCATATCATCTGGTGCTGTACGTATATTACTTTGCATTGCATGGTACCTTACGCATTTCTAATTATTTTTACTTGTTACATAATACATTTCACATTATTACACATTACGCTATACGTTTCATGATACATTACTTCTTATTATACTTTACACAATACATTACACATTACACATTAAATGTTACATAACTCAATAGTAAACGCTACCTGTAGGTATGTGTATCAGGACTAAGTGTTCTGTGCATACTCTTGGCGAACATTGTCGCAACAGTGTCAAAGTCCTGGTGTCGAACAGGGAGCTGAATGCAGCTATGTTCTGTGTAAGTGGTAGAATAACTGCACGCAAGAAGGGTTTAAAATGACCCTTTTATTAAACCACTATTTACAGCCACTTCCCAACTCGGAAGGGATAACAGAAAATAATGACCGCACTTGGGTCTAAACTGTACAATCAAATAATTTAAAATAAAGTTGAGTAGAAAATTAAGTAGTCGTTGCTCTCAGAGCTTTAAACGCGAGGTTGGCCTCTATGCTAAACGATCAATGGTGCGTAGCAAGATTTAACTAATACTAACGCACTTACATTACTTCACTAAGTATTAGAGCAACAGCGCTAAGGCTTAGAACTTAAATACTAGCTAGTCAGGCGAACGTTGAACAGAGAAACAGTGATCTGAGACTAAAAGCTCTCTCACACCGAGAAGTTCCTCGCTAACCTTTAAATACAAAACTTGGCTCCACTTCAAATTCGCAAAAAGTTGAAACGCGCGCTCATTCTAACGGGAAGTTGAAATAAGAGTTCACAGGAAAGAGCAATTAACATAAAACTTTGTTAGTTTAAACTAAAACCTTACAATATGAGTTTTCATGTTTTTCAATTATTATTATTATTATTTTTTATTTTAATAACAAGTTCTACGAGATGTTAGAGTTTTATCCAAGTCCTATCTAACTTTATCTGTAACATAAAGTTACGTATAAAATTTCCTCATTTTTTTAAAATTTATTATTTACTTCGGATTCCTGATGCATTGCACTATTTTTGCATTTTTATGAGAATGCGCAAGGCACAAATGTAAAATTCAAGTGGGCATTTCTAATAGCATATAGGAAAAATTAACTTCTGTGAGCCTGTAGAGACATTAGGATTTTTTTTTGAAACAGAAGAGGTGAGAAATGAGTAACGCCTTCGCCGGGAATCGAACCACGTACCTCTCGGTTACGCGTCGAGCGTGCTGATCATTACACCACAAAGGCATGCGAAGAAGGCGGGAGAAATACCTTATATACACCTCCCTTTTAAACGGCGACTGGGCTTTTGGGAACACAATCGCCAAATTCAGGTGATGAAGAATCATCATCCACCACCTTTTTTGTTCGGGCGCCAGTGTAGAGACATTAGGATTTTTTTTGAGGTAGAAGAGGGGAGAAATGAGTAACGCCTTCGCCGGGAATCGAACCACGGACCTCTCGGGTACGCGTCGAGCGTGTTGACCACTACACCACGAAGGAATGCAAGAAGGCGGGAGAAATACCTTATAAGCCCTATTGTTTCACATGCATGGAGGTAAGAAAGGAAGGAGGGGCCAAGTCCGCTCAGCGAGTGAAGCACTCCTCCGAGGCTTCTGTCTACAGATGTGGTGCTTTTTTGCTTACATTCAGAAGCTCTGTTAGTATGACAGCGCTCTGATAGTATTTCGACACACAACAGTTCCATACAGATCGAAAAACGGGACACTTGCGCATTAAAGAAACATTGATTTTATGTGATGGATAATGCAAATTTGTATAGTTTAGTGATATTTACACAAAAATCACATCTTGGTTATTTTTAGATAACTAACAACAGCGATTTTCATTACGAATTTGTTTTAAATAATTCTAAGCTGTTGAACTAAAAAATACAGATTTTAGTAAAAGTGTTATGCTTAAAGAATGAAAAATACCTTAGGTACCTTTAAAATTGCATACGTCTTTCGATACCCTTGATAGAGTATTCGCTACTTTTATTTTATATTCCAAACGAATAGCGACTACACAGAAATTAAAGATTTGCACATGCCGAAAATGAAAAATATGAAATATATATCTGAGTATTTATGCATATGCTTTCAAAAAGCATGTATCTATTTTTAACAAACTACATAAATATTTATTAAATCATTTATAAGTGTGCCTGAAATGAAGGATTTATTCATTCATAAACTCCTGTGAAAGTTACTGTGAAGAAATCTAGTTATTAAATATATCTAAATTTATAATGATTTTAAATATTACCTAAATATATAATAACCTTAACATTGAATTGTAAACATAAATTGAAATCATTTTGACAAATACGTTTATGAAACTATTCAAGCAAAAATTGTTCGCAATCGGTTAAAGGTATTGTAAAGGAAATTCTATGAGATGCGTACTTAAGGAAGTAATAAAGAAGAGTTTTAAATATGTATTGTTGAAATTAAGAGTAAAAAAAATCTGATAAGTATGTCAGGACTGAGTGTTCGGCACATACTCTTCGCGAACATATTCGTGAAGTAACTAAGTCCTGATCTTGAACAGGGAGCCGAATGCAGCTATGTTCTGTGGTAGAAAACTGTGGTTAAGTGGTAGAAGAACTGCACGTAAGAAGGATTTAAAACCATCTTTTATTAAACCACAATTATATACAGCCAATTCCCAACTCGGGAGGGATACAGAAAATAATGACCACACTTGGGTCTAAACTGAACAATCAAATAATTTAAACTAAATTTAAATAGAAATTAAGTAATTGTTGCTCACAGAGCTATGAACGCGAGGTTGGTCTCTAAATGATCAATGGTGCGTAGCAAGAGTTAGCTAATACTAACGCACTTAGATTTACTTCAATAAGTAACAGAGTAACAGCCGCTAAGGCTTAGAATTTAAATACTAGCTAGTCAGGCGAACGTCGAATAGAGCAGCAGCGATATGAGACTAAAAGCTCTCGCATACTGAGTAATTCCTTGCTACCGTTTAAATATAAACTTGGCTCCACTTCAGATGAGCATAAAGCTGAAACGCCAGCTCATTCTAACGGGAAGTTGAAATAAGAACAGAGAGGAAAGGCAAATTAAAATAAAACTTTACAAGTATAATTAAAAGAAACCTTACAAGTATAATTAAAAGAACTATTCCGTTACATTTTATAATGATTTAGTTACAAGTTTTAAATAATATTTTTTAAAAAATCCTTTGTTATTCCCTTTCAGAAATTTTCAGAGAAAGTTAAGTGCGTGGAAACGAGCACCAATGCTTAACGTATTTCACTATTAAAATAAAAAGTTCTCTAATTTGAAATGGATCGAATAGCGCATTAATTATAAATTGACTTAGATTTTTCGATTTAAGTGCCCCAGAAGTTAAAAAATCATGTCATATTTGGGAAAGTATTTTAGGAAGAAGCTCTATAAATAGAAAAGAAATAATAGATTTTTTCATATTAATAATAATACAATAAACTTTGATCTTAATTTTTGTAATCCTTAACCAAATAAAATCGAATTACCTTAAATGTGTTATCAGGACTTAGTGTTCTGTGCATACTCTTTGCAAACGTGGTGAATTACTTACAAGGTTCTTATCCTCAAATTCTAAGTCCTAAACTGGAACAGGGAGCGGAAGGTACGCTATGTTCTGATGTAACTGCTGGGCTGGATAATAACTGCACGTGAAGGGATTTGAAATCCTCTTTTATTCAATCACTATTAAATACAAACCTCCCAATTCGGGAGAGATACAGAACGTAACAGACCACACTTTGGTCGAACTTAACAATCAAATAAATTTAAATAAATTAGAATAGAACTTAAATTAAACTTTGCTTCGCAGAGCAATTCGCGGAAGTTGGCCTCTATCTAAAAGGGTGCGTAGCAAGATATACTAAATACTACCGCACTTTAATTTATTTTACAATGCAATCACGTAGTAAGCACTATGGCTTATAAATTTAAACTGCTAGCTGGTCAGGCGAACGTTGAGCAGCGTGACCGTGATCTGAGGCAAAGCTCTCACACAACCGAGAGGTTTCTACCTCTGGCTTAAATAGTGCTTGGCTGAACTTCAAAAATTAGCATAAGCTAAAAACGCGCGCTTCTTCTGACAGGAAGTTGAAGCAGAGAGGAGATAGAAAAGATTTAAATTAAAATAAACTTGGTTAGTTTAACTAAAAATACAGTGTTCCTTACAGTGTTTTCTAATGTAATTAACGGAAACAAATATTTCATTCAAGTTAAACCGTTCTGAGCAAACTGTTCTGTGAAAATTATGGCATTTAAATCGGTTTAGAATGAAATGTTGTTTTAAAAAAATGTATTCTTTCACATACTTAGGACCCTGAACTATTGTAGAAAAAAGAAAATATGTACATTTATATGTATATTTAAGACTTAATTACAAAATATTTACATCCGATCGTGTCAAAACCCATTGTCGAAAACGGCCTGTAAAGAAAACTATAAAACAAATTAATGAACAGACGATTTTGTTTTCACTAGATGGCGCGCGATGAAATGTTATGACTTTAATTTTTTGTTATTAATTTTTTGGCAACGAGAATGAAAAGAACAGTTGAACGGACGATATGTAAGGTGATGGATGTAATTTCGATTTAGTGTGCTTTTGTATACCTTAACGTTGAAATATTTGAAATTAAAAGTTTTTTCTTTCTTGAGATGTAGATTTCCTAGAACTTCGAAATTATCTTTAGGCAAGCTCACCCGGGCACGACTTTTAGAAGGAAGAAAGGTAAGTGAAACCTTTTTCCTTACTTTTAGAACTTAGAAATTGAAAACTAAGAAGTTAACGTTCTTAAAGGTTTTCAAATATGGCATCCCTGCCGGGACGTGAGCTTGATTAATTGATCTTGGAATGAAAAATTAATGTTAATGAAATAGAAACTAGAAATAATTTGAAATAACTTGTGTTCATTTTATCATTGTGAAACATTGAAGCTTAGCATATAGAATTTTTATTTGAATTAATTGACATTGATAAGGTGAACTGTGTTGTGTATACTTTAAAATATAGACATTTACTGAATCTTTTCATATTCTGAATTAATTTGAATTGATAGCATTCTTAAAAATCTGCATATATACTTTAAAATATGGCCGAAGCACAATCATATGAGTTATTAAAAAGAAAACGTAAATCGCTGAGAACAGCGGTTACGAAGGCAGTTAATGATTTAGAAGCTGAATTATCAAACATAGATTTAAATACTGGAAAGATAGATGAGCTAATAGAAATTCTTTCCATTAAATTTGAACCTCTAGCTTTAGTTGATCAGCAGCTTGAACCGCTTTTGAAGCCTGAGGAGTTTGATACAGAATTCGAAACTACACAAGAATATAGAGAAAAAGTATTGCTTTGGCAGTTTCGTGCGAAAAAGAAAATCGAAGAATTTGCGAAATCTCAAATCACGACAACCTTTGAGTCTCCAATAGCTCATAGATTAGAACAAATTTCGAATTCTGATAACCTGCGTATTAAAGTCCCTAAATACCATATTGCCCGATTCTATGGAGATGACGGCTCAAAATGGCTTACCTTTTGGAATAGTTTCGAAACTGCTGTGCATAATAATGAGTCCCTAAACAAAATAGATAAATTTAATTATTTAAAGGCTCATTTGGGAGGATCTGCTTTGAACACTGTGGAGGGTTTTCCTATTTCGGTGGAAGCCTATGATAAAGCTGTACAATTATTAAAGGATAGATTTGCTAATCCTGAAATATTGATTCAAGCACACATGAACAAGATTTTAACTATGCAGCCATTAAAAAACTCTAATGATATTAAATCTTTTAGGAAGTTTGTAGATAACTGTAATGTGCAATTAAGAAGTTTAGAATCATTAAACGTGTCTCCCAAACATTATGGTAGTATTTTATGCCCTATGCTTTTAAAACTCATTCCGACTGATTTAGTGTTAGAATATAATAAATCACAAGAAAATAAATCTGGTTCGGACATTCAACGTTTACTTTCGTTTCTAACTCTTGCTTTGACAGCACGTGAACAGACATATTCTAATAACAAGTCGTCATTTGGATTAAACGATCGAAAACAAGACTCCAGACATAATTTTCCGCGAGATAAGAATTTGAATAAAAAACAAAATTTAACGTATGTTCCAACTGCGAATGAATTATTGACGGCTTCGACGCCAGTCGGATGTAATGTGGAGAAAAAGAAAACAACTTGTGTATTTTGTGATTCCATGACTCATACTTCTGACTGTTGCGATGTAGTGATGAATCTTACGTTGGAAGAGAGAAAAAGTATCTTATTGCGCAAAGGAGCCTGCTTTAATTGTTTACAAAAAGCTAAGCATTTATCGCGGAACTGCCCCATTAAGAAAACTAAATGCGAATTCTGTTCTGGATTACATCACAAATTTTTTTGCTTTGAACAACAGAAAAAGGAAAGAAAAAGTAATACGGATTCAGAGTCTACCGATCTAACTAATCAAAGCAAGGGGGAAGTTTTTTTGCAAACGTTAACTGTTTACATTGAAAATGAAAGTTCAAGGCAACTGGTGAGGGCGATTATAGACACTGGGAGCCAGAAAAGTTACATTTCAAAATATGTTGCAAAAATCATGGGTTTGAAGAGTAGAGGAAAAGAAACGATAACTCATGGGCTTTTCGGAGGTAAAAAAATGACCTCAGTTCATGATAGATATACGATTAAGTTATGCAGTTTTGATGAAAAATTTAAATTCGTTATGGAAGTCAATGGTCAGGAACATATTTGCTTAGGCATACCTAGAATTACTGATCATAACCTCTTACAAGAATTAAAAAGAATGAATATTTTTGTAACCGATTCTTATATGAATAACAAGCTTTGTCTTTTCGAAAAAGACGTTAATGAAATTCATATCTTATTGGGCTCTGACACTGTGGGAAAATTATTAACTGGTAATGTAAAACAACTTTCTTATGGTCTCACTGCAGTACAAACTCATTTAGGGTGGACAATTTTAGGAAAATCTGAACATGATTCTGACTTTGAAGCAAAACATTCACTGTTGGTACACTCTTTGCTTACGAATCTTGAAAAAATATCAGATTTATGGGAATTAGATTCGCTAGGCATAAAAGATCCCAGTGAAAAGCGAACAAAATTAGAACTACAGGATCTTGCTTTGAAGCATTTTGAAAACACTGTGGCTAGAAATGAAGAAGGCAGGTACATTGTTTGCATTCCTTGGATTGAGGGCCATGAAAAACTTGGAGATAGTTTTGAACTGGCTAAAAAACGATTGAAGAACACTGTGAGATCTTTGAGAACTACAGGAAGATTAAATGATTATGAACATGTATTTGATGAGTGGGAAAAGGAGGGGATAATCGAAAAGGTCGATTTGAATGAGTCTAACAAAACTGGGAAATTTTATTATTTACCCCACCGACCAGTGTTTAAAGAAAACTCTACAACTAAGATTCGACCTGTTTTTGATGGTTCTGCTCGACAGAGAAGTTTTAATTCTCTCAATGATTGTGTAGAAAAGGGCCCCAATCTCATTGAAATGATAAATTCAGTTTTGAATCGTTTTAGATTAGGAAAAATCGGAGTCATATCGGATATTCGGAAAGCTTTTTTGCAAATTGCTCTACATGAAAATGATAGGAATTTCCTATGCTTCTTGTGGTGGTTAGGAGGAAATCCTGAGAAGTTTGTGATATACCGGCATTGCCGCGTTGTTTTTGGCCTTTCGTGCAGCCCATTTTTATTAGCAGCAGTTTTAAATTATCATCTAAAGAATGCACCTGACCGTTTGAAAATGGCAGCTGAGAAACTGAAAGATTCTATGTATGTGGACAACTGCGTTACGAGTGTAAACTCAGTTGAAGAACTAGAGTCTTTCCAACGAGATGCCAAAGAACTGTTAGCTATGGGAAAGTTTGATTTGCGTGGCTGGCTTCACAGTGAAATGTGTGGTCAAACTTTTGAAAGAAAAATTGAACATCAAAAATCAGATTTACCTGAAGTGATGGTACTGGGACTCGCATGGAATTTAGAGGAGGATTCCTTGTCTGTCACATACAGAGAAACAGAGACGAAAGGAGAATTCATTACAAAAAGAAAAATCCTTTCGTTAGCACATCGAATTTTTGACCCGATCGGAGTTACTTGTCCTGTTACTTTAATTCCCAAATTACTGTTGCAGAAATACTGGAAAATAGGAGCTTCGTGGGACTCCAAACTGCCTTTAGACATAGAAAAGAAATTTGAAAGTTGGAAAAAACAGCTTGTAGATCTAGAAAACATCAAAATTCCTCGAAGGCTCTCGAGCCTCGATCTTAAGAATGCCAACGTATCGTTACAAATTTTTTGTGATGCATCTAAATTGGCTTATGCTACTTGTGTCTTTCTTCGAACCGAAAGGGATGGTGAAGTAACGTGCCAATTGATTCAAGCGAGATCGAAAGTCGCACCGTTAAAGGGAATTTCAATTCCAAGGTTAGAGTTATTAGCTTGTACGATTGGCGTAAGGTTGGCTACGTCAATAAAGAAAGATTTGCGCATGGAAGATGTATCATCAGTATTTTGGACAGATTCGATGGATGTTCTTTACTGGATAAAAAAGGAAGGTCCTTGGGCGATTTTCGTAGCCAATAGAGTGGAAGAAATAAGAACACTATCTTCTAAAGAAAATTGGAGATATGTACCAGGTATACTGAACCCTGCCGATCTTCCCTCGCGAGGATGTTCTGTGAGAACTCTTATCAAAGAAAGTTGGTGGGAAGGACCTTCTTGGCTCATAAAAAAGGAAGAAGAATGGCCAAAATTGGAACACATTCCAAATATGGAGGTAGTTAATTCAGAAAAGAAGAAAACTATTGTAACGGCAGTTTCGGTACAATGCAAAGAAAAGTATTACTATCGTTATTCATCTTACGTTAAACTTGTAAGAATTACAGCGTGGATAACTAGATTTATAACAAATATGAAGAAAATAAAAGATCATAGAACAACAGGGAATTTGATGACTGAGGAAATCAAAAGGGCTGAACGTATTTTGCTAAAGCAAGTACAGAAGGATGCGTTCAGTAATGAGACTGACAAGAGATTAAATTCTTTACAAGTAATTAAAGACTCGGATGGTATTTTGAGGTTAAAAACAAAAATATGTTTCAGAGAAGATCATGAAGAATTCCGTTTGCCTATTATACTTCCATCCCATCATCCAGTTGTGAAAACTCTCATTATTTATAAGCACGAAAGTTTAGGACATGCCGGAATCCAAATGCTTATGAGCCATCTTAGAGAGAATTATTGGATTCTGAAAACTAGAAAAACTATTAAAGAAGTAATCAGGTCTTGTATCATCTGCAATAGGTTTAAAACGAAACCGGTAACTGTATCAGAAGGACTTTTACCTCAAGATCGTGTAAGAGATGCCGCAATTTTTGAAATTATAGGAGTGGATCTTGCAGGTCCTCTTATTCTCAAAGGAGGAAAAAAGGCTTGGATTTTGATCCTGACATGTGCAGTATACCGTGCAGTACATCTCGAATTGTTAACCTCAGTCTCGACTGAAAATTTTATTCTTGGTTTGAGGAGATTTATAGCACGCCGTGGAAGACCAGCTATCATTTATTCAGACAATGGTTCTAATTTCAAAGGCACTTCTAGGCTATTAGAGAAAGTGGATTTAGAGAAACTGAAGAACATAGAGGGGCTAAATCCGATCACATGGAAATTCATACCTCCTAACGCCCCCTGGTGGGGAGGCTTCTGGGAGAGGCTGATTGGACTGATGAAGAGAATTTTAAGGAAAACTTTAGGAAAAACGTCTTTAACTCATGAAGAAATGAATACTGTTCTATGCGATTGTGAAAGCTTTATTAACTCAAGACCGCTGACTTATATTTTGGAAGATCCCGAAGATTTGGAACCTCTGACTCCTGCAATGTTCTTGCAAGATATTAGAAAAATCGGCGTACCCGAGTTTGACAATATTGAGGCAAATAAGTTAAAAAAGAAATTTGCTATCGTGTTAAAGTGAAAAGGGATTTAAGAAAGAGTTTTAGAACTGAGTATCTAGGGCAACTGAGAGAAGCATATAAGGTAAAAAGAGAAAGGATTTTAAATGAAGGAGAAATAGTTTTGTTAGGAAATGATCATACCAAAAGACTGAACTGGAATTTAGGGCGTATAGTGAAACTCTATCCAGGACAGGACCATCGGGTTAGAGTAGCTCTTGTAAAAACAGCATATGGTTCCTTTTTACGTCCTGTGCAAAAATTGTTCCCTTTGGAATTGCAGGAAAAGGAAAAAACATCTTTATGCCCTACTAACTTTCCTTCGTTTTCAGATTCTAATGAAATACATTCTGTACCCTCTAATTTAGACCCAGGTACAGAAGGATGTTCAAAGGAGGGAAACACTTCACGCCAATCCTGTTCCAATGATGGAGCTGTGCTGGACAGGAAAACTGAGGATTTCAGAGTATCAACTGATGATCCAACTCCTACTCGACCATCGGAGCCTCAGCGTTCACGTTATGGCAGACTAATCAAACCAACGAAAGTGACTACCTAACAGTTTGAGTTTTACCAAGATGTTGTTTAAAACTCAAAGTGGGGAGTGTCGAAAACGGCCTGTAAAGAAAACTATAAAACAAATTAATGAACAGACGATTTTGTTTTCACTAGATGGCGCGCGATGAAATGTTATGACTTTAATTTTTTGTTATTAATTTTTTGGCAACGAGAATGAAAAGAACAGTTGAACGGACGATATGTAAGGTGATGGATGTAATTTCGATTTAGTGTGCTTTTGTATACCTTAACGTTGAAATATTTGAAATTAAAAGTTTTTTCTTTCTTGAGATGTAGATTTCCTAGAACTTCGAAATTATCTTTAGGCAAGCTCACCCGGGCACGACTTTTAGAAGGAAGAAAGGTAAGTGAAACCTTTTTCCTTACTTTTAGAACTTAGAAATTGAAAACTAAGAAGTTAACGTTCTTAAAGGTTTTCACACCCATTGACCTTAATGTTAAGTCGCCGAATGTTTTAGTCACTACGATGGGATCGCCAGTGCTTCAAAGCAGTGCATGGAGAAAACCGGTTAGGGCCTCTCCTTCTTACTTCCTAACCCCATGTTCACATGTATTGCATTTGAAGCTTTAAAATTTGAGGTTATAAGTGTTTTGGCAGAAAAGGCGTACATTTTAATCTTTTGTGCGTACAATTTTACATTTATTTAATTCCCCTCCCCGATAGAAATGTTTACAAAAATAAATTAAAAGAAAAATAAGGTAAATATTAATCCAGAATGAATCTCTAAATGTTGGCTAAACGAAACGTTAGTCACTGAGGGGATTAAACTGCCAAATACTAATAGTTTGATAAGGGTCCGGATTTCGGCTAAGTGCGAGTTTTCCGGTCTTTCTCCGTGCATGGTGTGAATTTAAGCCAGTTTTCTTTCAGAAAGTCCTCCACGAATGCCTCCTTTTCTTTAGACAGATAGCCCAGTGTGTTTTGCCCTAATCTAATATATCCAGATACAACTCAAATGATCAGTGCTGTACATAATTTATTACCATGAAGAAAAATGTCCTGTAATCCATAATGTAACTTTTATAACGTAAATATTTTAGCAAAACTTCATTTAGTATGTTTAACACTTGTATTGTTAAACATACGTACTGAGTATGGAGATTTAAAAAAATCTTATAAGAAGTAATTATTAAATATGCGCATTCAATAATACGAATAAAATAACTTTATGGTCAACGTGTATACGATCAAGTTCCCTTTAGAAATCCTACATGAAGGCATCATTCCCTTTAGGCAGAGAGCTCTCAAGTGCTTTGCCATAATCAAAAAAACTAAATCATTAGATTGTAACAAAACAAACTTTGGTTATCTGCCTTCATTGAAGATTTTTTAAAGTAAAGTGGCTCAAGTCTATATTACACACTGGAAAAACCATGAAAACTTCCATGCAACCAACTTACTAACTGGGACTTGAATCCAATTCAAGCTTAACTATCTTAACTATCTTAATTATCTTAATTATCTTATTCTAACAGTTTTACTGTTTAGCCGCTGGTGAATGCAGATACGTCGAAGCAAAACTGAAATTACTGTTTTGGGATTCAGTTGCATGAAGTTTAATGAATTCATTAGTTTCGTAAGTCTGTTGTTAATAACAGATTTTCATTCTTTTCAGATAATAAACAAAGCTAAAGCATCGCCTTTATTTACTGAAAAGTTCTTGAAACGTGAATTAGACATATGGCCGAGGCTACGTCATCGTCATATTATTCAAGTGATTCAAATGTTTAAAATTCAGAGTCGCATTTATGTGTTCATGGAACTCGCACATGGAGGATCAGTAATCGAATATGTGCAAAGGTAGAATTTTTTTTTCCTTACACGTCCTAACTGCAATAATGATGTAACAACCATGAAATTTTTAAATATAAGGGGAACCGGAATGTAACTTACTACTTTAAGATTGTAGAGACATTAGGTTATTACGAAGCAGGAGAGATGAAAAATTAACATTTCCTTCGCCGGGAATCGAACCACGGACCTCTGAAATTCCGGCTCAGTGTGCTGACCGTTACACCACGAAGGCACACTAAGAACGTGGGAGATATACCTTATATACTCCCCTTTTTAAAGGGCGACTAGGGTTTTTAGGGGACCTAGTCGCCAAATCTTGGGTGTGGAGAGTCATCATCCACGACCCTTTTAGTTCGGGCGCCACTGTAGAGACATTAGGTTATTTAGTAGCAGGAGACATGAAATATGTGCAACGCCTTCGCCGGGAATCGAACCGCGGACCTCTGAAATACCGGCTCAGTGTGCTGACCATTACACCACGAAGGCACGCTAAGAATCTGGGAGATATACCTTATATACTCCTCTTTTTAAAGGGCGACTAGGGTTTTAGGGGACCTAGTCGCCAAATCCTGGGTGTGGAGAGTCATCATCCACAACCCTTTTTTTTAGTTCGGGCGCCAGTTGTAGAGACATTAGGTTATTACGAAGCAGGAGAGATGAAAAATTAACATTGCCTTCGCCGGGAATCGAACCACGGACCTCTGAAATTCCGGCTCAGTGTGCTGACCGTTACACCACGAAGGCACACTAAGAACGTGGGAGATATACCTTATAAGATCTGCTGTGGATTCCAAATAACTTTATCAAGACTACTGTTTCTTCTAGTTGATTTTGCAAACATAACCGGAGCCCTGAGTAGAAAAAGGGAACTTATTAAAAGCTATGTTCGTACGTGTGTAGAAGATACAACAAAAATAAGAAGGGTTCAAATTACCCTTTATTCGCTTATCGATTTTACAAACGTTCCCCCACTTCGGGATACAAAGACCAATCACTTGTGGTTTGAACGTAAAAGAATATAAGATTACTAACTAATTAAAATTTAAATAAGAGCTAACTTTTAATATTTTACACAGATGACTAGCACGAAGACTGGCATTTTAAATGACTACGTCTGTAGTACACAAACTGCGGAAAACTACAATACGTCTTTAACTTTCAAGAGGATTAACAACTCTGGCATTAAAGGCGGACAGTAACTGACGGCAAGCTCGCGTGAAGCCTCGTAGCAAGACGGCTCTCTCTCTCTCCTTCTCCTACTCTTGGCTAAAAGCCACAACTTAAATACTTAATCGTTAGCAAGTACAATTTGCATAAACATATTCACGCGTTCATTCTGGCCGGAAGTGGAAAATAAGACATGAAAGTAAAGTTTTAAAATAAAATAAACGTTAGGGAACTTAAAATCCTTACAACTTTGCTAGGTGATTACAATAAGGGGTTATTTATATTCTGTGAAGTAAATTATCACCACCAGATTTCTAATCATCAAACAAACAGGCACGAAGTTAAAACACTTCAAGTTTAGTCTACCGCACTAGTTGTGAGTAATTAAATTAAAATATGGAAACATAAAATTACCAGTCAGCCTGGACTTGGTTTAAACACAAGCTGTTTGTTCCCAATTTCTATCAATTCAACAATTTTAATCTAACCCGAGCAGAGATTACAAGCTTTATCTAGAGCGCTACAAAAATTCAAACACATACTTAGTAAAATATGATCTAACCTCAGTTCTACGATACTCAGAGCAAGACCACAATTAGCGTCGCCGATAGACTTTTTTTGCAGACCCCCAAACCGCAGACCTTACTCTTAAACCGCAGGCCAAACTCTCACATTCCCATTCGAAAGTATCTAAACTTTATGGTAAAACTGCGTACTAGTCAAATCATATTAAATTCCGAAATGACCGAACCTTGTGGCGAAAAGAATCAAAAGGTAAACTAAATAAAATTTTATTAGCAAAACGTATATATATATATATATATATATATATATTTTCTGATATACAGTTCATATATATATATATTATCTGAGATGCAGTGATCCTCATTATTTATGAATTTTGCGACTTTGTACGCAAATTTTCAATTTTGGATCTGTAGACAATGACAGTTCTGATCAAAAAGCTTAGTAGGGTTTTACTGTACCTAGTAGTTTCTTTCACAGTTCTGCAGACCCTATTAGACAAATAGCGAATTATCGCTGAATTTGAAATAATCATAAAGGAGGAAGAAGATTAAAATACCTTTTTATTTAACCCTTAACTGATCAAAGGCCTACAGACGAACTTCCGCTACCTTACAGGATTTAAATTAGTATAACAGAACGTTAAATTTCAGCTTATGTAAAGTAGTCTGAGACTACACATAAAATAACTTATTTAAATTGGCTCAGTTACTCAGCAGCACTTATTCGGCTAGCAGAACGTTGCAGCTTTAAACACGGCTGGCGAAGAGGCTGCTAGAAGCTCTAATCTTCTAATCTCCAGTTGCCCAATTGTCCTAATTAACTCTAATCTCAAACTGTCGCTTAAGCCGCGATTATTGTGAAATTTCGCACAACGTGTTCCGGCTGTCATCAATTTGATGCCTAGGATGGCGCTTCAGGTAGAGGAATGCGGGACTATAGGTCCAGAAGACAGTACTGAAGGTGCAGAGGGGAAGTGTGACCAGGTGCCACGTGAGTAGCAAAGACATCTGATAAGTCAAGGTGTATATCCAAAAAAGAGAATTTAGCAAAGTCCATCAAAACGTCGTCTCACTCAATCATAAATGCAATTCATTGGTCACGTGATGAGCGTTCACAGCATTAAAAATTCCTCCAATAGCCCTCATGGAGAAATAACTGCAATTTTAAAACGCAAATATAAATAAGCAAGTATGTAAGAAACAATGAGATGCCGAATAAATGGAAAATAAATACTTACGTAGACAGTGCTGGAATTATCCAAATTTCCTAATCTAAACATTCAGAACTCTTGCTTATATACACGAACAACGTAATTTACATTAAGGATTGCGGAAGGCTTAAATCATTATAATTGGTTAATTAAAATAAAATACCTTGCAGAATGGAAATTCCACTTTTTATTTCTTTCACGTTTCGAACTTTTTCCTTTCTCAAAAAATGCTATAATGACCTGAATGAGTGGCAGTCTGAGGATGCCATGTCAAGCAAATAAGTTGAGTATCGTACCCCACTCATCCAAATTCTTTATTTATATCTAGAGTCTTTCTTGCAGAGTGCGGTCTTTTTCGCATTGACATGCTGTAAAACAGTATGGTCTAATGTTTAGTTACTCAATCAACCTTTAGTATAGTGAAATGAGGGACATTAAATAAAGAAAGCGAACTATATAATTCACTAGTTTAATGTATTATTTTATTTTACAGTCGAGAGATCAACGGGATGAAGTTAATCAATGTCCACTGTAACTCCTGTTAGACAAAATCTGAGGCTCGATTCCAGTGAAGCACTTTCAATGCGATTTCCCGTTTTTGATTTAACTTGTTTGAGAGTATAAAAAGCGCTTTTACTCACATATGTACTGCCAAACAGTGACAACAAGAATTTAAGCAGTTTGGGGAATCGTTCTTTAAAAATCAGTTTCCAGAAATTTCAGGGACATCACACTTTTTGATCTGGTCGAATGGGTCTGACTGAAGGTCACGAGGTATTTCACGTAACTTCAGTCTCCACGGGTTTGTTTAACAGTGCAGTTTGTAGTTCTTTAGTGAGTCAAAATCCTGGAATCTGTCTTGGAACTCTTTCTTGATATTAATTATCATTTCATGAAACATACTAAAATTTGCGCCTTTTTGTTCTTCTTTCAACTGCTGACAAGATGAAAAGTGTGCTTTATTATTTTCCTCCAGTGCAATCTGTTTTACATAAAGTTATAGAAAAGCAAAAGACATAAAATTTTATATGTCCATAAAGCTGGGAGATATTTTGTTTTCTACCTTGTAGTTTCAGATTTAAAACATTTAGACATGATGTTAAATCTATTAGGAAAGCATGTTTTCATTTTTGTGAAAAACAAGACTTTCATTCCTCAACCCAAAACTGTTGCAGGTAATGCTCAGCACATAGCCAAGAGCACCTCACAGTGAAATGTCAGCATACTCACCTTCTAAACTGTAGAAGACTTCTAAATTTCCTTTTGCGGTTCTTTCCAGAATGCAATAAATGCTCTGTATCTCTGGGCTTTATTGCCTTCTGTTATTAAATTTCTAATATTTACAACAATTTTCATTGTCTTACTTATAATTTTTCCACAGAGAGCTTTTTGGTGAATGATGCAGTCGTTTGGCTGAGATATAGCTATAACTCATTTCACGTCTGTTAGGGTTGTAGCACTAAAGCAGAGTTACTAGATCAAACGTAACCCTCGAACAAATTAACGACCATGTGGCAAAGCCAAGCAACATTTAATCTGCCCGCTCCCCCAAAAACTAAAAGCTCCACCGTCATCAGGTAGTCCGACAGAAGGCTTCGATTCATCTTAAAAACTATGCGAGCGTCGATGAAACCAGTCATTACTTTCGATGGTAGAAGTTCAGTAAGGATAGTTTATTCAGTTTCAGAGCTGCAAAAAGTCACCATAGCAACCACTATGCTTCGAAGACAGGTGCTGAGTTGGTACAAAGGCATCTTTAAATTTTTGTTGAGGAAACCAAGCAGTGAAAGTTGGCAGTATTTAA
>KK113970.1:556091-597526 GCA_000611955.2 Stegodyphus mimosarum
GTATTCCCTTTGAAAGATAGGGCGAAACTAGAAGCGAAACTTTTCGGAAGGCATCAGACTAAGAGTAAAGAGTTGTCTGAGTTTATGGATATTGGTGAAAGTATGAGTTGTGGACTTCTAGTATAAGAAGAAATATCATGCAGGAGGTTTTTTTTCAAATAACGTTGCCGGGGTTGTAAACAGACTTAGCTATCTAATAATTAAATAATTCATATTAGTGTCAACCTACTACAGAGGCTGTTCGCACATTTTTAGACGATTTTAGTAAGCGGTAATTTAAAATCGTTTGCTGCAAAAGAAGTAATTTCAATTGTACTATGTTTTTAAAAGTCAAAATTATCTCTGTGGCTCGAAAGTTTTGTTTTTATTCAAAATGGCGAATTTAACAAAGCAGTGATTCGAAGGCTACATTGACGCTCTTTCTGAAGAGAAATATGCATACTCCGTTATCCAAAAACGATGTGAGAGTCATGGTTTTGTGATATCTAAAGCGTCGATAGGTAATATCATCGACAAGAAAGGAAAAAAACGTCAAATTAGAGCCTCCAGTGGAACAAAAATTCCAAACAAGTATCCGAGGAAAAAACGGACATCTTCGACTATTGCAAAGGTACGTTGTTTAATGTTAAAAGAAAATTCCCCTAGTCAAAGGACAATTGCAAAATCATTAAAATGCTCGGTGTCCACTGTAAACAAAATGATAAACGTTGATTTAAATCTTAAGAAAGCGAAAAAACGCAATGTGCGTCGTCTTCTTCCAAAGCATATCGCTCGACGCGGGACACGCGGCAGAATTCTATATGAGAAACACTAATTGAAAGAAAAAGGGAAAACAATTGTCACAATAGATGAAGCATGGGTGTATTTAAATGATTCAACCAAAAAAGAGCCATTTATGATCATAAAATGGGAGAAAAAATTTAAGTACATGGTTCAATGAATCGAAAGAAAGTTTTTCTAAGGGATTCGTGATTGTTGCTGGTTTTTCTTATAATGGCAAGTTAAAAATAAAGAGAGTGCAAAAAAATGTCAAGATTAACTCCAAATACTATCGGGAACATATTTTATGGCTAATTTTTCTGAATGAAATACCATCGCTTTACGCACAGTGCCATCCATCTGTGAGACTCCTTCGGGACAAAGCTAGCAGTCACACATCAAAATCCACTGTAAATTTCCTAAAAGAAATGGAACGAAAAACTGGTATCGAGGCCATACCGTTCACTGATATCCCTACTAAATCTCCCGATGTGTCACCTATGTATTTTTGTGCTTTCGGACTTTTAAAAACTGCATTATCCAAACGTTGTCCCAAAACCCTAACAGGACTCTGGAAAGCTGTTCGGGAGGAATGGGATAAAATACCTCTTCTGACACTTCAAAAGGCATTATTATCCTGGAAATTGCGGTGTCGAAAGATAGTTCAGAATCAGAGATGACAAATAGAATATTTAAAACACAAGAATTTTATGTTATTCAGTTTTGTGAATGCAATATACATCGTCTAAAAAATGGGCGAACAGCCTCTGTATTTGTTTCGATAAATCTAATTATAGTAATAACATTTAAATAAACTGCAGGTCGTTAAGAAAAAATAAGCCCAAGAAATGAATGCTAAAATAACAATTAATCAGTTACAGGTTCCCTAACTCATTTAATCATTATGAGGTTTAAGATATGTTCTGATCCGGGCCATAATATCTAAGAAAGTAGGCTGTTTGCAAAAAGAAAAAAAAGTTTAACACTGTGCGTCTAACAATAGCTTTACTAATATGCATCTTTTATTACAGACATGGGGCCGTAGACGAGGACAGAGGTCGAAACTGGTGTAAGAAAATGTGCCAAGCTCTACGTTACTGCCACAAAAAGGGTATTGCCCATAGAGATTTAAAATGCGACAACTTACTTTTAGATAAAGATTTACAAGTAAAAATTGGTGATTTTGGATTTTGTTGTAGGTGTGTTGATCCTCATACTGGTGAACTTTCATACAGTGATACCTACTGTGGAAGGTTAGACTCATTATATTTTAAAGACCAGTACATGTTGTAAAAATATATGTCTTTTTTTTTTCATAGTTGATTATATTGCCCATATTCTCTATACTAAGGTCACTAAGCAATGCAAAGAATATTCATTTTATTCTAAAACTAGGATATGTAGGACACTGTAGCTAAGATGTTATAAGGTATTTCTCCTAACTTCTTTGCATGGCTTCGTGGTGTAGTCGTCAGCACGCTTGGCGAGCAACCGAGTGGTCCGTGGGTCGATTCCCAGGGAAGGCATTGCTTATTTCTTTAACTTCTAGCTTCGAAATAGCCTAACATGGCAAGCTCTACTTGTGGCGCCTGAACTAAAAAGGTGGTGAATGATCATTCTCCACCACCGTGATTTGGCGATTGGGCCCCCTAATCCCCAGTCGCCCTTTACAAGGAGGAGTGTATAAGGTATTTCTCCCGCCTTCTTCGCATACCTTCGTGGTGTAGCGATCAGCACACTCGACGCGTAACCGAGAGAGCCGTGGTTCGATTCCTGGCGAAGGCGTTGCTCATTTTTCATTCTTCTGCTTCCAAAAAATTCCTAATGACTCTACAAGTGGCGCCCGAACTAAAAGGTGGTGAATGATGATTTTCTATCACCACGATTTGGAGATTGGGGTCCCTGTTCCTCAGTTTTCCTTTAAAAGGGGAGTATATAAGGTATTTCTCCCGCGTTCTTTGAATGCCTTCGTGGTGTAGTGGTCAGCACGCTCGACGCGTAATTGTTTATATTTGCTTATTGTTTATATTTCTATGCATGCCGCATCATTTATAGATTTTGGAAAATGAAGGGAACTTTAATAGGCCAAATTTTATTTGATTTGCTTGTTTTATTTACTACAATAAGCTATAAAATTGATGTCATAGAAAAAATTTTAATTTAGGAAACACTTTGTAGGCATGTAGAAAAAATACAGAATATTTTTTGAATCTGCTCTTCTAAGAATCCCCTGAATCTAATTTTGTACTTATCAATGCGCTTGAATTGTTTGTATATCATATAAAGTATTTTCTGCCTCATTTCGGCATGCCTTCGTTGTGTAACGGTAGCACACTCGGCGCGTAGTTCGAGAGATCCAGGTTCGGGTCCCGGCGAGGGCATTGCTCATGCTTCCTACTTCAAAAACCACCAAACGACTCTGCAGTGGCGCTCGAACTAAGAGGTGGTGGATGATGATGCTTCACCACCAGGATTTGGTGACTGGGTTCCCTAATTCACAGTCGAACTTTAACCCTCTGATCGGCAGGGTTTTCGCTAAGAAACCACAGATTTCCAAAAACTACTATCAGAAAAATTTATTTTCCTGTTTTAATGTAAAAATTCTCCTGGCATTTTATACCTGGATTTACGTTCTTTGAATATATTCCTTTAATTTCTTTGACATATTTTGATATGCACGTATATATACGTTCTTACAGATATCACAAAAAATATTCTAGGCCGTATATATACGACCTTGCCGGTTAGAGGGTTAAAAAAGGGAGGAGTATATAAGGTATTTTCTCCCTTCTTTCTGCATGCCTTCGTGGAGTAACGGAGCACACTCGGCTCTTATTCGAGAGGTCCACTAAGCTTTCAAGCCCATACTTTCTAGCATAACTGCATTTACTTTCGAGATGCAAAGAAATTCTTCCTTACTTCTTTTCTACGGTTTCCATCTTTCTTCTTCCAGATTTCGTTATGCTTCCAAGTATATTTTAAATCTGTTATTAATTAGCTCTCATTCGACGTATCTAGCTTTGTTAATTAACTCTCGTTCGACGCATTTATCTTTGTAGCTAGCTCTCGTTCGACGTATTTCTCTTGATTCTTCTGATTTTCCAATCCTATATCCAAACCAAGCCCCTTAGAGAGTTCTAAAATATATTATTAATTATCATCAGCATGTTAATTAACAGATACTTTAAAATAACTCAAGGAGATTTTTAAGCACTTCTTCTATACATGCTGTATGCATTTTCAATCAGTCTTGCCCAAGCTAATTTAATATACTTGTCAGGACTGTGTGTTCTGTGCATAACTTTTGGCGAACATATTCGTAACTGTAACAAAGTCTTGATCTCGAACAGGAAGCTGCATGCAGCTATGTTCTGTGGTAGAATAACTGTGGTTAAGTGGCAGAATAACTGCACGCAGGGAGGGTTTTAAAATTACCCTTTTATTAAACTAATATTTACAGCCACTTCCCAACTCGGAAGTGATAACAGAAAATAATGACCGCACTCGGGTCTAAACTGAACAATCCAATAATTTAAAATAAAGTTAAATAGAAAACTAAGAAGTCGTTGCTCTCAGAGCTATAAACGCGAGGTTGGCCTCTATGCTAAACGATCAATGGTGCGTAGCAAGATTTAACTAATACTAACGCACTTACATTACTTCACTAAGTATTAGAGCAACAGCGCTAAGGCTTAGAACTTAAATACTAGCTAGTCAGGCGAACGTTGAACAGAGAAACAGTGATCTGAGACTAAAAGCTCTCTCACACCGAGAAGTTCCTCGCTAACCTTTTAAATACAAAACTTGGCTCCACTTCAAATTAGCATAAAGCTGAAACGCGCTCTCATTCTAACGGGAAGTTGAAATAAGAACTTACAGGAAAGAGAAAATTAACATAAAACTTTGTTAGTTTAAACTGAAACCTTACATACTGTAGGCTATAGAAAATATTTAAACTAATTCTTAAATGAAGCTTGCTTCATCCATGCCTTGTTTTCCACGATGCCGCAGAGGCAACATATGTTCTTATTAAACTGCTTAAATGCAAGTGGATCTCAGAGTGTAACACAACGCAAATGTTTTAATTTGAATCCGGTAACATTTCATCCTAAATAATAACGGAAATCTGATGTTAATGTTTTGGAATTAGGTGCTGATTTAGTATTTTTATGAAGGTATGACCTTCACGTTTTTTTTTCTTCTTTTTTTTTCCCGATAAAAGTCAGAATTTATCCACTTTGAAAATCTATTCTGACTTGATTTATTCGATTACAGCAAAGCATCGAGGGCTATCTGTCTAAGGGGAGAGATGCTTCGTGGAGAACTTTCTAAGGGAAACTGGTTCGTGTACATATTACACATGGGGAAATCAACGAAAATATCCATGCTGTCACCCCGTTCGCGGAATTCGAAACTCGGATCGAACTACCAGTATTCAGCGACTTTACCGCTCGGGCGCTGGTGGGCGGAATTCTATTCTAAATGGTGTTTTCTTTCTGTTTTATTTCATCTACCTCGTAAACGAAATTCATCAATGAGGCAACTGGGTATAAAATAGTTCTAATGTAGTCTATGCGTGTCATAAGAAGCGATTCAAACGGACACAGCCCCGCTGACCCTGAGAAAACCCCAGGGTCAGCGGAATAGTTAGGCATCCTGCTTTAATGCTAAATGCTTATGCTTTCTAGACAAATAATTCAGCTGTTAAAAGCTATGTTAACTATTGCCCCATAGGGAGATCACATGTAAACAATCAAGTGAAATCCTGTTTAGGGAGAGAACGGAAGAGGGTAGGGTAGAGGAGATATAGTCTCATAGCTTTGCAGAAGGACATCATCATCAGTGAAGGGAGCACATAATATCCTGGTAAAAAAAAATAAAATAAAATAAAAATTAATACAATCAGATAGTGCGATATGTAACATGAACAATGCTAATATTTGCAGGTAAAAACTACCAGTACTAAGTACTAGTTCCAAATGTGTATACAAACAGAAAAATATAAAATAAAAGCTACGCAATGAGAAGCAATGAGATACAAAGCAATGAGAAGAACATAAATGAAAGCCTAGGTCAGAAAATTGTGGGCTTTCATCCTGTGGGCGATAAAAGGTCTAATCCGGATTCCTTCGGGGAAGGTAATACTATAATGAAGTGAATCACAAAAATCTGCTTTAGTAGAGTTTAGTCCTTGTGTGAAGCAGCTACCGTTGCCTCTTAATAAATAGTTCGAGATATATACTACCTTCAGATCGTCTTTCAGAAGCTTGCTTCTGACGAAGAAGTGAGCATTCGTGGTCTGCCTCCAGATCTTATTTTGAACCATTTAGAGCTTGTCAATATCACTTAGTGATGCAGCTGCCCACGCTGGGGAGGCATAGCACATAATATGGCGCAAGATTGTATATAAAACGGTCTCTTCTAGAGAAGACTGAGTCCAATGCTTGGTTAAAGGTGAAGATATCGTGGCAAAAACGTCGCTGATGTAAACTTCGTGGAGAAAATAACGCAAGGCAAAAACATCGGCGTGCAAAACAATGCGGGAGAAAAGAAAGCAAGAAGAAAACATCGCGGTTCTAAAACATAATCGTCGAAAATTTAGCGGTTCAAAAGACATCGCAGTTTTAAAACATCATTGTCGAAAATACCATGGCAAAGAATATGCACTTACAAATCATGGTGTGATGACATCACATATATGTGGATTTCAGATTTTAAAAGTCTTAAATGTGTAGAGACATTAGGTCATTACGAAGCAGGAGACATGAAAAATGAGTAACGCCTTCGCCGGGATTCGAATCACGGACCTCTCGGTTACGCGTCGAGCATGCAGACCACTACACCACGAAGGCATGCGAAGAAGGCGGGAGAAATACCTTATAAATGTATTCGCATAATGATCTGTAAGCGTTAGGAGACATGACGACTATTGTTAGCTACATATTTAATATGTTTTAATTAATTAATAAGTTTTTGCTAAAAATGCAAGAAGAAAACTTAAGCATTCATAAACTGAAAACGAGTAAAAATTAATGCTACACGCAACAGTTAATAGGAATTTAAACTTACTTTGTTAACGATGAAATTCATGATTTAATTAACGTCTTTTATAAAGTTGTGTTGCTGTTTTTAATGAAAAATATAGTTTAAGTATATAACACAGTTATAAAGTTTGGTGCCACACAACTGGTGTAGTTGTTAGCGTTGTTGACTACTTTGACGAAGTGCCCGGGTTCGAATCCCGGGGAAGGCATGGATGTTTGTAAATGTATAGCGTCGGTGCGGCATGGCGGCACTTTAAATATGTGGCGAGGAGAAAGCAAAGATCGTCTATGTAAAAAAGGAAAGGCTTCATACACGTAATGTAAACCAGTTTGTCTTCTACGCCGCTAGAAAGAAAAGGGAACGTTCGCCAAGGGATTTAGCGACGGAACCTGTTGACGGGAATTTCCCCTCTGTGATGTACCGTACCTGGCGGCGATTTTCTTCCTCAGCCACGTGTATAGGAAATTGAGGAACACGGGTTTAGATGAATCGTTCTTTGACTTGAGAAATGATGAAATATTAGGTGAAGTTTCACTTTCACTGGCTGTGGAACTTGCATTATACATATCTCAGTTTGATGTCTGATTTTATATCCGTCAATATGGAGGGGGAAAAAATGGAGTCACACAGCTTTGAACTGTTGACAAACGTGACCGTCGAACCTGTTCGAACTTCGACATCAGCTTCGACCTTTGGCGCTTTTTGGATATTTCACGCATACGCAGTTCGAGTCCCTTTTCGTTCGAAGGGAGCCACTTCTGCTGCGGCGAAGTTTTCCTTCTTAACAATATATATTCTTTGGCGAAAGTCTTCTCGTGTGGTTTGGTGGAAGGGGAGCCTCGGAACCGTCTCCGCCCCCCGGGGTGCTTTACATCAAAATTGGGAGCAGAACTGAGCTAAATCGCACTGTCACATGTGAGGTGCTGAAGGCTGTTGCAAACGACAGGCGTATCTTCCGCTCCTTACCACGAGGAATTTCGTGGGCTTGGGCTGATGTTACTGTCAGACAAGTGACTATAAGTAACAACACAACATAAAGTTGGCTTGTTTTGGTTGCTTAAACAAAGTCCAAACTCTTAACAGACTTAAAGCGAATTGTCGCTTTGTCTGTAAAGGGCTAAGACGTCTTAAGAAAGTTTTTAAAACAAAATCTTTTTACTAAATCAAAACTGGAACACGACTGCATGACTCGTGCTTACAATTCGTCCACCACTTGTGGCGATGTAATTTAAAATAATAGTAAATTCAAATTTCAAATTAAAACTACGTCTTGTAGCCAGAGGTCACACAATAGTTTTAACGCGAATTTGGCTCAAGTTCTCACCGGCGTAATAATTTAATTGTAACAACTATAAAACAAAGCCGAGTAATATAATCTTATTTTTCTTATCAGAGCTATTGAAACTAGAAACATGGCCTGGAGAGGCAGAAATGCACTCTATCTATGAATCTAATAACTTTACATATCAGAACCTAATTTGCATTCTGGCGAGGAAGCGGAAGGAAGAAGTTACAGTAAGAATCCCAAACGTAAAATAATGTGTTAATGGAAAATAACAGTAACCTTACAAATTTTATACGATAATTTAGATAAAATATACTACAGTTGCCCATGATACGATACAAAGGTCGTTATAGAGTATCTGAATGCTAAAGAGGGTAGAGAAAAAGAATTTGAATTTGTAGCAGGAAGATATCGTTTGCATGATACAACCAATGCTAACGACATCATTTAATTGATTTTGCCGCTTTTAATAGTATTAAAAGGTACGTTCTCCCACCTTCGTGGGGTGACTGTTAGCACACTCGGCGCGTATTCGAGAGGTCCAGGTTCAAGTCCCGGCGAGGGCATTGGTTATTTTTCCCATCTTCATCATGCAAAAATAACCTAATGACGCTACAGTGGCGCCCGAACTAAAAGGTGGTGGATGATGATTCTTCACCACCAGAATTTGGCGGTTAAGTCCTCTAATCCCCAGTCGCCCTTTAATAGTGGGAGTATATAAGTTATTTTATCCCTCCTTTTTGCATGCCTTCGTTGTGTAACGGGAGCCCACTCAGCGTGTATTCGAGTCCTGGCGAGGGCACTGCTCATTTTTCACTTGTCCTACTTCAATAAATAACGTAATGGCTCTACAGTATGATCACAGAAAGTACGTCTTTATTTTTAAAAATTTCATAAGGTAATCTGACGGACTGAATGTGACACTTATGCTAATCGAATTGATGATGCTTTAATTTATGCTAAGCATTCTCAGACTTAATGGATGTCAGAGCTTATTGTGGGATTAATGAGGATTCTAATCACCTCTTGATAATACAGAGGCTGTTCGCACAATTTTTAGACGATTTTGGTAAGTGGTGATAAAAAATCGTTTGCTGCAAAAGAAGTAATTGCAATTGTACTATGTTTTTGAAAGTCAAAATTATCGTCTGTAGCTTGAAAATTTTGTTTTTACTCAAAATGGCGAATTTAACAAAGCAGTGGCTCGAAGGCTACATTGACGCTCTTTCCGAAGAGAAATATGCATACTCCGTTATCCAAAAACGATGTGAGAATCATGGTCTTGTGATATCTAAAGCGTCGATAGATAATATCATCAACAAGAAAGGAAAAAAAAAACGTCGAATTGGAGCCTCAAGTGGGACAAAAATTCCAAACAAGTATCCAAGGGAAAAACGGGCGTCTTCGACTATTGCAAAGGTACGTTGCTTAATGTTAAAAGAAAATCCCCCTAGTCAAAGGACAGTTGCAAAATCATTAAAATGCTCGGTGTCCACTGTAAACAACGAAAAAACGCAATGTGCATCGTCTTCTTCCAAAGCATATCGCTCGACGCAGGACACGCTGCAGAATTCTATGTGAGAAACACTTATCCAAAGAAAAATGGAAAGCAATTGTCACAATAGATGAAGCATGTGTGTATTGAAATGATTGTAACAAAAAAAGAGCCATTTATTATCATAAAAGGGGAGGAAAAAAATTAAGTACATGGTTCAAAGAATCGAAAGAAAATTTTTTCAGGGGATTCGTGATTGTTGCTGATTTTTCCTATAATGGCAAGTTAAAAATAAAGAGAGTGCAAAAAAGTGTCAAGATTAACTCCAAATACTATCGGGAACATATTTTATCGCCAATTTTTCTGAGTGAAATGCCATCGCTTTAGCCACAGTGCCATCCATCTGTGAGACTCCATCGGGACAAAGGTAGCAGTCACACATCAAAATCCACCGTAAATTTCCTAAAAGAAATGGTGCAAAAATCTGGTATCGAGGCCATATCCTTCACTGATATCCCTACTAAATCTCCTGATGTGTCACCTATGGATTTTTGTGCTTTCGGAATTTTAAAAACTGCATTATCCGAACGTTGTCCCAAAACCCTAACAGGACTCTGGAAAGCTGTTCGGGAGGAATGGGATAGAATACCTCTTCTGACCCTTTAAAAGGCATTATTATCCTTTAAATTGCGGTGTCGAAAGATAGTTCAGAATAAGGGATGTCAAATAGAACATTGAAAACACAAGAATTTCATGTAATTCAGTTTTGTGAATACAATATACTTCGGCTAAAAATGTGAGAACAGCCTCTGTACTGAAAGTCAGATCAAGAACTTCTAATACAAAGAAGCGTAGAGGAGTGACCTGTGGTTGAATTTGACTGTGGTAAATTTTAAAATGATGAGAACTAGCATAAATGACAAGTAAAAACGCAATTAAGGAGAGTAAGAATTTCGTTTGAAGTTTTGAACTCTTGCGAGAAATTTTTGAGGTGGGCAAAAAGTAAAGAAACTAACACAAGGCAGAGAAACACAATTTTACCCTTTTCCTATCCATACATCTTTTTTTTATAATTTTAAAGTCGTTCACTTTTAAAATGCATTTAAATTTCTTATAACTGTTGCTTTCTAATGAAACTTGACTCCATGAAAAATGACTGTGTGGTCCGCTATTTAACTGTAATTTCTTAACTTTGTGAATCCGCAGAAATAGTTAAGTAAAACAAACGACTGTAAGCATGTGGGTAAAAAGATTTCTGTAACGAATGCATTTTTTTAACTTTTTTAGTTCGTCGTACGTTGCACCTGAAGTGATTGAAGGCCAACCGTATGATCCTATTATAGCTGATGTATGGAGCGCCGGTGTATGCATGTATGTGATGCTCAACAACGCAATGCCGTTTGTGGACTCCAATATCGTTCGCATGCATGATGACCAAGTGAAAAGAAACTGGGCATTTGCAAAAAGCAGTCTATCTTCTACATCGAAAAAACTCATGAAAAGGATGCTAGAACCCGTAGTCTCACAGAGACCATCCATGGACCAAGTACTTAATAGCGCTTGGATGCGTATGAGAGGATAAATGACGAATCTGGGTGTCGAACTAATTCTTTCGTTTTAGATAAAATAAAATATTTTCTAAACTTCGTAATGAATTTACCATATCAAGTGGTAATATCAGTGATATAGCTTCCAAATTAATCTCTTGTAATCTCTATATACGTGTGAAATCTTGGAACGCTCCGAGAACATTTGTTTTGTATGTAGAAATGCAGTTCATGATATGTGCTAAAAATAATAACATGAAAGAAAACTTAATTCAACCGAAAGACAATTGCTTATATAACGTAGTAAGAATTTAGCTTCTTCCTTTATTCCATGAACAGAATTTCACATTATACACTACGTTTTTACGAGTCTCAACTTTATAAGCTGCATGTTTTCTCAAACAATGGCGTTGGTCTGGCCCATTTCAGTCTTTTATATATTGCATACTAATTTACGAACTTTCAATTTTTTTCTCCAATCTATAAAAATTTATAAAATCAAAAATCCTCTGTACCTCATGCCTATCTGCTAGTTTGGCACTTCTTTCGATGTGGAAGTTATATGCAACCAAAGTAACCAAAAACACTCTTGCGATTTTTGGCGTCCTATATGATGAAGGAAGGAAACGAAGCTACTCACTGAAACAGCAAAGAATTGGCCATCACTAATGGAGGAACGTTGAAACGAACGCACTATCAGGTACTGACTCCAAGAGTTCAGGTTACGAGATTTGAATCTTTGTGCTGAACCCCGCAGTGGGCGACGACAGGTGTTGGATGACGAGGCTCTGCAGGCTGTCAGGAAGGCACAGGCTTCCAAGAAAATAGACATACATCACCTACACAGCATACAGAGGGCGTGCAAGTCGAGCAAATGGAAAACCCGCACATTGTCGGCAGCCTACAAGGAACAACGCATGATAGCATGTTTATCGCTATTGTATCAGCACTTCAACATACCCACATTTAGTTGAGTTCTCATAAGTGATAAAATGTGGATTTTAGATGATACAGCTAAGCGTACCAGACGTTCGGTGTCACCGAGCGACTCTGTTTCAGACATCAGGATACCTCTGCACCCAGGCAAAATCATGCTTAGTGTCTGGAGGAGTAGTTACCAAACTACTACCACCAGGTCGCACTATCACTGCTTCAGTTTGCAGCAGTTGCGCCTATAATCGTAGCAGCTGCAGCTATTGCAATATACACTGCAACAGAGAAAGCAAGAGTCCATTAATCGTAAGGATATGCTATACCTCCACATAGTTCGAGACGACACGTAACAGGGAAGAACAGAAAAAGCATTCAGCGACTTGGCTGGGATATTGAACTTGCCGGTCCTAGTGCCCACAAAGTATCATTTGTTCCGTTCTCTAGACACCCACTTCCGCGGGAAAACCTTCAATGCATGAATCGAATAAGGTTTGTGGTGCACATCCACGAATTAGTTTGAGCACAATATCCAGTTCTATCGCCATAACGTAGCTGCATGAACGTTGGCAAACGGTGCTGGATGCTGATGGAGATTACTTCCAGTTCTAGCGTTGAGTAACATGTCTGTCAGTTTCTAGTTTAAATTCGCCTTTGCCTTAACTAAATAAGGAATTGCTTCACACTCAGGGCACGCGTTTTTCGCACATTGAGAAACGGTCGTCCAAGTTTTCACGTCACCAAAGGAAATCAAGAAAAAGAAAAATTTCTTTGTTCTTGATCAGCTGTCTGTATCCACGGCACACAGATTCCTCATATATATATATATATATATATATATATATACCCAGTTCAGTTCCCCCAGAGTTTAGAGATTCCATATACACTGATTATCATAATTTAAGGAAAAATCACAAAAATCACGATTACTGGAAAAGTTACATGTAGAAATTTAAGAAACTTACTCACAATATACAACACATAGTAAGGTATCAAATAACATAAAAAGAAATTACCAGACAATTACCAGTACTATAGAAATTAGCACATGTATAAAATGAACAAATCGAAGGTGTCAGTTTGCTATAGGAAAAGTACCTTCAATATGGAATATGATTGCCTCTAGAAGCAATACAGCACATACCGCGATGTGTGATGCTTTCCATTATGCAGTCCATCAGTTCCATAGGAAGTGAGAGCCATTCCTCTAGCAAAGCAGTTGCAAGCTCGGCAAGGGTCTGAGGGGGCGGATTGAGAGCAGCTAGACGTCTCCCTAAAGCACCCCAAATGTGCTCGACAGGATTCAAGTCCGGGGATCGAGTTAGCCACTCCATGCGCATAATAGTTTCCTGTTGAAGATAATCATCTACGATGTGAGCCCTGTGTGGTCTTGCGTTGTCGTCCTGTAAAAAGAAAACATCACCTATTGCCCTGGCATATAGGCACACATAAGCATCCGTAAAGCCAACAGCCCTCCATTGATCAGGCGTCCAGTGGACATGTTGTCGTGCCCACTGCAAACGGTCCCTCCTATGGCGTGACGTGAGCGGCACGCAAATGGTTGGTCGCCTCGCATACAGACCACCTTCGTGACGTCTTCTACGCACAGTTGACGTTGACACTAACCTTCCGGTGGCTGCAGCAAGGGAGGGTCTAAGAAGAGTCGGAGTAGCGGTTCTATTCCTGCGGGCACATAATGTCAAATATCGGTCACCGGCGCTCGTCGTAGCAGTTGGCCGTCCTTTTCTGAACCTCCTAGATGCCGAATCTGTGCTTTAAAATTGATTCCAAAGTCTATGAGCCACAGAAGGACTCACATTTAGCCATCTGGCCACTTCTGTTTGACTTTGTCTTGCGTCTAGTCTCCCAGTGGCTCTCCATCGTAGTTCTGCAGGAAAATGATGCCTGGAGGTCATTGTTACGAATTGTTTGTCTCAGATTTCTGATGTCAGTATCACAGTGAAATATGTGGGCTTGCTCTCAAACATGGACTTTTATGCTCCTCGCAGATGGCGTATTCCAAGTGCAGCGCCACTAATTTGCATATTGCAGTTTTACTCAGCTATTCTTACTTGGCAACATATTCAAATTTTACACGGTTTCGCTTATTTTTGAGGGAGTTATCGCTATTTTTGTGATTTTTCCTTAATTTATGATAACAAGTATATATATATGTGTATCGAATCTGTAAACCCCTGACTCTCTCTATCTGTCTCTCTCTATATATTTAGTATGTATAATTTTTTAATGAAAAAATAAATTTTGATGGAAACTGTTAAACATTTATTAGTATGGGAATGGTAAACAAAATCTAAATTTTGTGAAAGTAAGCCTTAGGCTAAAAATACGTAAATTAATGATGGCAAAATGTTACGTATTGAATTTACACAATCCAAGAACTTTAAATCATTTTTAACCCACAACCATCAGGTTATAAATGTTTAAAGGCATTCCAGTCACTCACTCCACGACATCCCGGAATGGGTTTTAGTCCCTCTTAATAATCAAAAACCATTCTGAAATTAAGTTGTCGAGATTAGTTTAATTTTCTAATAGTTATTTTTAAGGCAAAAGTTTTTTCAACTGATAGAACGTCTCGAGACAAACATTTTGGGTATTTCGGTTTTCTTGTTATATTTTATCGATTTTTGAAGATTTATGAAAAAATTGAAACACTTTCTAAAAATCGCCTAATATAGATAGAGTCATCATCCTTGCGAGAAATGAAAGATGACATTGGTATTGTACTATGTGAAAAAAATTGCAGTTTTCGGTTCCCTAGATCCGCAGAAATCCTCGAAAACGAAATTTAGATCTAAGACGTTGGTTTACACCAGTATGACCCGCCATGAGGTAATGAAACTTTTTGACATGAAAAAAAGAGCTTACCTCGAGCCCCCTAAAACCGCAAACCTCGTTTCAATGGCAGTCGTAGTTCCCGAGAAAATCTCAACAATATTTTGGCCCCAAACTGGAATTTCTAGTTTTTTTTCCGTTCGAATTAACGGATCCGAAAAAAAATTTTTTTTCACTAAAAGTTTTGGCTTTTCAAAAGGAATCTAACAGTTCAAACCGCATCTAAATCAGACTATTAGTTCCCGAGATAATCGCAAATACAGTCAAATACCAAAAATCCGCCGACCTGAAATCCGCCGACCTGAAATCCGCCAACTCCTGAAATCCGCACTGCCTCTCAAAATATAAACATTGAATTTATAGGTTCCAGAAACCGCAGAATGGAGAATGAAACACCGAAGACAAAATATTTATCCAATAATGACGTCATAATTACCGAATGATAATGATTCTGTGTTAGTGGCAGCAAAAAGATCTTAGTCCAGAAGAGGTTTTTAGTACGGATGATGTGTTCAGATGAGTCAACACTGGCATATCAGATAACCGATGATGAAATCATTGGCTCTCTTTTGAAGCCGCCACAGCAAGAAAACGATTCCGACACCGACACAGATAATGAATTTGATAGGAGTGAGAAAATATCTTTTAATGATGTTTTGGAACATGGTGAAAAATACCTAAAACATTTAGAACAACAGAGCTGTGTCACAGAACAAGAGATTATGACCCTGTAGAATTTACAAAAAAAAACTTACTCTGGAGTATCTTAAGTTTTAAAACAAACCTCTATCAGAAAAATGTTTGAAACAAGTAAAAAAAATGAAATATTTTATGCTTTACTAGTATCCCTTATTTTTACATGTCTCTATTGTATATGTCCTTAATGCTTTAAAATATTCCTGTAATCACTAATATAAATGAATAATATTGTTGCGTTATACGAATTCGTGGATTTGAGAGTATCCGATGAAAACACGATGCAGAACAATAAAAAGCACAATTTATTTACAAGAATCACTATTTACAGCACAGTTCCAAAATTACCTTTACAAGCGTCGAAAATCTAAATAAATACGCTGAAACAATCAGCAACGCAGCTTCAGGCTCTAACTGTAAAGGTAGCTTCACGGCAACACTAAACTTATAATAAACACCGTGGAACAATCACCAATACACTGTCAAGCTATACTGTAAAGGTAGCTTCACGGCAAAGCACTATCTCGATTGCTTTCCGTTCACAAAACTCTCGCGTAGCTTAGCATTCACAGTAAGCAGCGATTCTTACAACTCTCACACTACTTCACAATCTAGCAATCTAACTGCTCTCAGAAACGCAAGGGTTTATATAGCTTTTCTTTAAGTACCACACGTTTAAATATCTCGACAGGAAGTTATTCTAGAAGCTTCCCGATTGGACCATGGGATATCGCGAATTTGGTCGCCAATCTGGCAACCCTACCATACACTATTCTATGGCAACCCTAGTGCTATGCCGGAAAGCTTACATACAGGCGCAACCGCCGAATTTTTCGTAACAATATAATATATATATATATATATATAATTTAAAGCATATAATGTAATAATGTATATTATTTTACATAATAATTTAAATAAATGTATCTAATATGCCTTATTTATTTTGCACTTGTCTGAATATTATGATTTGACTTTTCTGTCCTGAAATCTGCAAAATCCTAAAATCCGCACAACCTCTGGTCCCAAGCATTGCGGATTTCTGGACTTCTACTGTAATATACTTTTGGGACCGGAAATGACAGATCTCAGCGAGATCTATTCAAGCAAGTTTTTTCGAAAAAGAACTTATAGGAAAGAGGAGGGACGTCTGCCAATACACATAGCACCTCTATCGAGATGGTTCTAAATGCTCGGGTAATATACAACAGCCAGCTTTTCTGTATTGCATCTAATCTCATTCCTAGGCTTTGTAGTTGTGACGTTCTAGTTCCCCATACCCCAATACCAGTTGTGATCATTGGAATTGTAACGTTTTATAGATTTTGCATATTTGATTATTTTGTCTCGCTAAAACGTCCCGTATAAAGTTACGTTTATAGAAATTCAAAATTCCCTCACTTTTCCTATGAATGTAGTTGAAGTGTTCTGCAAATGTTAATTTGTTGTCTATGATTCCTCCTAGGTATTTCATGCTCGTTACGAATTTTATTTTTGTTCCATTATACAGGAGTCTCGGATTTCTTATGCAAGTTCCTCCTGTAAAAGATATAATACTGCCGAAGTCTTGCTGAGATTAAATTCCAGGTTTTCTTCTCTCTTCAACGATCTATCACTGTAACTGTTTCCTGAAATTTCCTTTCTAGTTTTTCAAGTGAGAAATATTTTATAAGTAGCATGAGATCGTCAGCAAAACATATAATTTCTACGTCTTCTGGTAATTTGTGAGATCAATTTATTAATAATCCGGATAAGAAAAACAAACAGTCGTTTGTTTTTCGTATTCGTTTTTACTTCCTTGTACGAAGTAAAGGAAATATTGTTGTCACGAAAAATTCCGGGTATCATATTTCAACGAAAATATCCATTTTGGCCGCTATCGAATGCAATTTAACTATGTTTTTGCATGACACCTTTACGTAAGGACAAAATAAAGGACTCGATTTGCCCAAAACGAATTATAAAAGTGATTTAAAAAGGATTCAGAAGAGATTTTTTCATGGCGTCTGTACGTACGTATGTATGTATGTATCATTTAGAACTTAAAAACGATTAGCATCAGAACGTTGAAATTTTGCATATACGGCTACCATATCATGTAGATGTACACCTCCCTTTTTGGTTTCAATCGGCCGTACCAAAAGTATGTAAATATATGTATATATATGCCCATTCTGTTACTCGGCTTAGTGAGCTCTTTTTTTATTCTTAAATGCTGGTAAATTGCGCACTTTTTGTTTTAAAAATTATTTAATTATGTTGTTCTCATCTTAAGGTATTTATGCCTTTAGTAAATCTCCATGCAATATTTGTAGCATTATACATTTAAAAGTTCTTTGAGTGCAGCTAAGCCTAATCATTTTTTTCATGGCGGACATATTTGTTAAATTTCAAACTTAGGAAGAATATTGGATTTGTTGCCAATATGGAGAAACTAAGCTTCGGAACAACAAAGATAACGCCTTCTTTTATGATTGCGAATTAAATCATGCTTAATTCATTCTGGAATTTATTCGAGGAAATAAATGTTTAAGATTTACTCGGTAATTTTTAATATATTTTGAGGTTTTATGTATTTTTACCTTGTCGCGGAATGAGAACTGAACTAATTGAGTGAGAAATAATGAATCGTCTGCAAAAAACTGTTTCTTTCTGTCTTTTGTTTGTTTGTTTGTTTAATTTCTTTTACGCATCGTTTTAGATTTATTATAGTATTTGAATAGAGCATGTGGCGACGATTAGGTAATTTTTCAGATGATATACATAATTTTTGTTAAATCTGAGTTAAAAAATGAATGAGATGTAACGCTGTTAAGTGAACCAAGCGCCAGAGTAAAAATGTAGTGAATTTTAAGCAGTGCGTTTATTCTATTATGGTTTATGCGCTATCGACGAATTTAAGCAGTGCATTTATTCTATTGTGGTTTATGCGCTATCGAAGAAGTAGATTTAATTCAATCCAATAAGTTTGAATGAAATACAAGAAAAAATTCGTATAATTTAATATTCCGTTCAAAGAAGTCATGTGGTCTACACATCAAATTTTCCATTTTTAATAATAATAAACATGGTATTCTATTAGTCGTTATAATTATTTTAATATTTCTTACCAACAACTTTTTTTCCAACCAGCAAGTAATAAAGTTGTCGTTGAGAGTTTGCGGAATTCAATATAACACTCAGTTTTATGAAGTTCGCCAAAGCAATCTAACGAAAACTTACACCTTCTGGCTGGTATGCTTGCGCCATATTGGTTGTGTGTTTTTTAGGAGTCTCCTGAAATTAGGGTCATATTTCGGTAATTATTACTTGGAAGTGTTTAAATTTGTGATATTCTGGTGATAAATGTATTCCGGTTGCGATATTATATCACACCTTATGGTTCTGAGATGAATTGGTGAATATATGGTTGTTTGCGTTTTTGTGTGTCAACGTGGCTAATCGTGCACCAGCTTCTGTCTTTGGATTGTTATTTCTATGATGTAAGTAGACTAAATTGTTCATCAAACTGTAAGTACGCTTGATTTTTTTCCTATTCTGTTGCTTTCAAAGTCAAGTATATGAAATATATGAAATAGAACAGCTGATTTTGTGAAAATTGTGTCACGCATGAACTTTTCGATTTTTTTCCTTTTCCTGTAATTTTATTGTGTGTGTTGATATCCCGAGAGTATAACTGTGTTACAAACTCACTTTCACACGTAATAGGTTAGGTTAGGTTAGGTTATTCAATTATGGCAAAGCTCGCGAGGGCTATCTGCCTAAGGGGAGGGATGCCTTCGTGGAGGACTTTCTAAGGGAAACTGGCTCGTATACACGTTACACATGGGGAAAACCACGAAAACGCCCATGCAGCCAGCCCGTTCGCGGGATTCGAACCTCGGACCGAACTACCAGTGTTCAGCGCTTTACCGCTCGGCCGCTGGTGGGCCACACACGTAATAGGTATAATTTTAATGGGATTTTGTGAATATTTTTTGTGAAACTATGTTACGCATGAATATAGTAGAATTTTGTTATGCATCATAAATTTGATGTATGAATACATACTATGATGATTTTATGTAGTAAAACCAATTTCACATACTAATTATATATGCTTTTTGTTAAATTTAATAACTTATTTGCATACTTGGTGAGAAATCATGTTTCGCATGAATGCTTCGGATTTTTGCTATGCATTTTAAATTTAGAGTGTGATTTCATCTTTTGACGTTATTTTCTTGTTTGAATTCTATTTGCACACCCTATTCATACCATTTTAGTTCGATGCAATGAATTTTTTGCGCTCTTTTACGACTTAGGCTTATTATGGCTTCCGTTTGTTAACTTTTTTGAAATGTGGTCTTTTGCAGCGCTTCTTGACTTTTTTGCCATTTGGTGCTTGCTTACGTGGATTTCATTTTTAGTCCAAAGCGGCAATTTTCTCTGAAGGACTATTAGTTTCGTTTTGGCATTTTGCGTTGTTTCACTATAAATGTCGGTTCACTTTCCAAATTGTTGCCACCAAATATTAGAGTCTTGTGTTATATTCAAAAAAATTAAATAATGAAGAATCTGCATAAACGTATATATGTGTCTCGCATTATGATAAAAAAAAAACGGTACCTATAGCCATTGAATATTGAATCACGTAATCCTCCATCGAATATGAGAATCTGGAAACCGAAATTTGGAGTTTGTTTATTATCTATTTTGTAAAACTTTAACGAATTTTTGATTAAGAAACTTCAGGATTTCAAAGCGAGCAATGGCGATGTTGTACAGAAAAAACATTTTAATCTCCAGCGCGTGGGACTGTGTACCAGAAATTCTAAAGAAATGCTCATTTTAAAATTATTTTGCGGTATTGCTCTTGAACTTAATTATATTAAACTTCGGAGAACATGATATTTAATAAACAAAAGCAACGCACAAAATGTTAAAAAAACGCCTCTTTGGACGTAATTTAAAATCTGAAACCTTTCAGATTTTTTTTTCGATCGGTTTGTGTGTTATTTTTTTTTTTTTTTTTTTTTATTTTTTTTGTTGCGATTCTCTGAATTTTATTTGGATTGTAATATTATTGATAATTTTTGATAGACTTTATTGATCACTTTTGTTAGGCACCTTTTATATTATTTGATTATCTTTTAATAGATCTTTTGTTTATTTATATCTTAAATGTCTCTGTCCCAAAGTGAAATGGTAGAAGTGATAAGCCAGAGAGAAAAGGCTTCCCCTGGTCTTCCTGGGAATGGGACTATTCAGTGTGACCATTTTGCCGTGAATACATATAATTATTTTCATGATTTTATTATATCTTGCCGTATTATATTAAGTTGATTTAGTATACTAATTCTGTTTGCCTATTGTATATCTAAGAAAGATTTTTATTTGTACGCCTATATTATATCTTGCCATATTATGTTATTAAGTTTATTTAAGAATTTTGTTTACCTATTGTATACCTCTAGTTGTCTTACACTTTAAATGAAAAAAAAAATTGCAATTAAATATATCTAGAATTACTAAATATGACTTTTTTTCCGGAAAACAATTTATTTGAAGGGTTTTTGTCAGTGTGATAATTAGTTGTATTCTATGCATATAATAGTAAACGAGCCGATTAAAATTTGAAGAAATTTTGACGAATCATGTAAATAATGTACCTGTATAATTTTAAAATCGATAATATACCTTCTGCTACATTAGAGGTTTCGCCCCAGTTCTCTTTGATACTGACATAATTTTCTAACTATGTGCAATTTCTTTATATCTCATATTTGTAACTAACTATATGCATTATAAGTCACATTTATTACGTATACAAAAGGTAAACAGAATTATTAAATTAAATAAATTTAAAACAAGTGTATTACGACAAGATATTATACAGTCATGGGAAGAAAAATATGTTTTGACGACGAAACGGCCACGGTGACGGCGGAAAGTTCTAAACCCGGTCTTCTGGATAAAGATGGTGATAATCTTTCTCCCCCTATTATTCCTGATCACAGAAAGGAAGAGGCTAACTTAATTATGTCTTTGACACGACAAACATTGCATATTGTTAATGAACTTGGAGCAAAGAGAGTTGGGAAAAAGTACATTATGCGAAAAGAAATAGGACAGTTTTATAACTCCCGTTCTACTGGGTCGATTGACGAAATTCAACTTGCGTCTTTCATGTCTCGAAGGCGCGATTTAGGATATTCAGTGGTGGCCAAAATTGTGGACACTTTTGGAAATTTTTATGTTTTTGAACTTTGTATGCTTATAGAAAACGTTACATTTTACAAAATGCAAACTTGTATACATCATTTTAAAGAGAATTTATTACTGAATTCAATACAAAACACAAAATTCAATTATTTGCAATACAAAAAAGTTAAACGATAATAGTTATCGATATACATTAGATAGTGATGATTGCAGTGAGTTTTCAGTACTTAGTAGGGTACCCTTTATTTTTGATTACAGCTTCACATCGACGTTTCATTGAGCTGACAAGAGTTTTAAGCTCTTCTTTTGTTATTACATGATGCCAGGAAACAATTATATCCTCAATTAGTTCCCTTTTATTTGATGGGTGCCTCATTCGGACAAGAGTTTTCAAACGGTGCCACAAATTTTCGATAGGATTGAGGTCAGGACTGTTTCCTGGCCATGACAACAATTTAATGCTCTTTGTACGAAACCACTCTTTCGATATTTTGGCCGTGTGGCAAGGAGCAGAATCCTGCTGAAAAATAAACGAAGCATTGTTGGGAAAGAGATCTCTGATGGAAGGTAGAAGTTTTGGTTCTAGAATAGTGTCAATGTATTTTCTGGCATTCAGTGTCCCATCGATGACATGAAGGCGACCAATACCATCTGCTGACATGCATGACCAAATCATAACACTAACTGGATTCTTCACAGTTGCTTGAATGCAGTCAGGATGTAGCTCTTCTCCTATTCTACGTCTTACATATTTTCGCCCATCACTACCGAATAACGATATCTTAGTTTCATCACTCCATATAACTTGTGACCACTGATCATCTGTCCAATTAATGTGTTCCTTTGCCCACTGTAGTCTTTGTTTTTCGTTGCTGAAAATTAAGATAAGGCTTTTTTCGTCGAATTCTACCTCTCAGTCCAACATCTGTTAATCTTCTCCTGATTGTTCTTGAACTGACAGAAACACCAGCATCATTCAGATCACTTCTGATGGCCGCTGATGACATTTTTCTATCTTGGAGACATAGTCTTTTTATTCTTATGTCATCAATAGATGTGGTGCACCTTTTTCTCCCTTTTCCTTCTTTGTTTTTTATTGAATTTGTTTCCTGATATCGTAAATAAAACTTTCGGACTCCAGATGTAATCACTGAACCACCCACCTGTCTTGCAATTTCAGCATAGGAAAGACCACTTTCTCGTAACACAATAATATTACATCTCTTTGTAGGTGTCCAATCTACTCATTTATTTGATGTCATTCTTTCTTGACTAAATATTAAAATTTTTTTTAAAAATTCCTACTTGTAATTGCAGTGTATAAGAAACAGGTCCTCCTTCTACAGAACTAGGGGAAATAATGAATAGTTTCAAGTGTAAACACGATGTCAGCTTCTACTGGCAGTTACTAACATTTGATTCGTTCTCGGAACAAGAACAGTGATTGGCCAGGAAAGCTAGACATTACAAACCACTTCATAACTGTGTTTTTTATTTATATTAAAGTACATATAACTTTCTTTGTATTGCAAATAATTAGATTTTGTGTTTTGTATTGAATTCAGTAATAAATTCTCTTTAAAATGATATATACAAGTTTGCATTTTCCGAAACGTAACATTTTCTATAAGCATACAAAGTTCAAAAACATAAAAATTTCCAAAAGTGTCCACAATTTTGGCCACCACTGTATATTAGAGTTATGGCTCGACTGCAGATTACGGGCCAGTCGCCAAATGAAGCGAAATCGCGCCAAATCTGGTAACCTCTTGGCGTCATGAAAATCTTTAGGATTTAAGGTTACAGCATTTAAGATTATAGTATTTAAGCGTTAGAGGATTTAAGGTTAAAGCATTTAAGCGGGCTTTTTGAATTTTCGTCATTTCACTGTGCTTCTAGTAAATTGTGTGAGCAAAATGGCTGACGCTGAAAGACTTGAACGTGTAGATTTTACTTATTTGATTCGGTTACAAAATAAGGGCGAATGATGTGTGATAGAATGGTGCATGAATTATGGTTTGATTGCGAATATGCGCGAATGTCCTAAGTGTAAAAATAGTAGGAAATTACTTGAAATGAAAGATGCGACAGATTTGTGTGAATGGAGGTGTGTGTCCATTATATGTGGTTAAGAACATGGTTGAAATGAGCCGTAGAGTCGGTGTTGAATGAGCGCGCCATTTTGAATTTCATCTCCATTATAGGGTTACATCTTAGTGTGGATATAAACAAATGCGAGTTTCTACTATTTATTATAAATAAAAATTTATTGTAAAAATATAAATTACGCAGTTAAAATTGTTTAACCACTTTCTTTCTTTTTCTTTTTTTTTTAATATACTATTGCTCATTCATGTTTCAGTAGATCGAAATTTTGAATTTTATCTTTTTTTTCTTCTCCATTTTTTTGAAGTTTTAAATTAAATATGAATCAATGCTTTCCGATCCTTTATTGCTCATTTATTGCTTATTACAATTTCTTAAATTTCGTGCTAAAACGTTTTACTCCATTTTGCTACTGTTTTAAAAATGGTATATATAATGAAAAGTTTTATTATTGTTGATGCCATAAATTACATAGTTATTAACTTTCAAATACTTTATTGTTGTTTTTATTGAACTTTTGTTTTAGATATTTTTGCAATTTTTGCCTGATCAATTTTTTGCATGTTTACTGGATTCATTCAAATTCGGAACCATCTAATATGGCGATATGATGAGTTAGTGATTTTCTGAAACGCGCAAAAAAACTAATTTGGCGACTTTTCGAAAATTCGCCAAACTGGCCCGTAATATGCAGTTTTACCCAGAGTTATATATCGCAATTATTCTTACGTAGGTATCGTGACACAAAGTCGGACTTTTTCTGAAATGACATACCAGTTTTTGTTTTCCTTATTTCATTTCTACGACTCAAATTATGCCAAAGTCCTGTAAAAATCCCACGAATAGTTTTTAAAAAATTTACTTGCAAAATTTTAGCTCCTCAGTCTTAATTGAATTTGATATGCATTTATTAATATCTCTATTTTTATAAAGCTTACATCAATCCTTCTTCCAGAATACGAAATTTAGGCCTAATCCAAATATAATTCGCACTTTTTTTATGATATATTTTTTTAATTTGTATTTTAAAATTTTTTTTATAAATTTTTCGAAAAACCTTTTGAATTAGAACCCATAAAAGTCTTAACAACCTCTTCAAGTAAATGTATTTCTAGGCACGCCTGCAAAAATTTAGAGTTTTTTTATTCAAAATTTTCTAAGATGTACATGAAATTACATATTGGCGCGTTTTAAAATTTGGTATCTTTTTTTTTTGAGCGATAATAACTTCAAGCGGGTTATACGCACTTTCTTAAAATTATTTTAAAGTATGAACGATGATTTTTTTTTCAGCTCATCTGCACTGCAAAGAAGGAAAGGAAAATTAAGAAGTTGGATAAGTAAATCATTCTTGTCGCAAACTGAAAGAAATAGGCCAAGATAAATTTTTGAGTTTCTCCGTAAATTTCGCCCCATATTTTATAACATTTAATACTTACGCATAATTTGAGTCATAGAATTGAAATATGAAAAAAGTGGCATGTCATTTCAGAAAAAGGTCCGATTTTGTGTCAAAATACCTAAGTTAGAATAACGCTATATATAAACCTAATATATATCGTAAGTCGCGCTTCGAGACATGAAAAACGCAATTTGAATTTCGGCAATCGGCCCGGTAGAACGGAAGATATAGAACTGCCCCCTTTTTTTTTTCGCTGTGTACCTGTCTTCAATCTCTGAGAATGTGAATAATATGAGTGCTTTGGCTGCTAACCAATGTCTGAGAGTTATTGTGGCTGATCTCTCAATTAAGGATCCTTATGAACATGTTATTATCAACGATTCTCTGAAGAACCGTGATCTCAGTGTAATACAAAAACTGGAGGTTATTCATGATGAGATTCTTTTGGTTAAAGGTTACGTGAGACCTTGTGAAATTCAGGTAACTGGTGAAGATTCTAAAGGAAACGACAGAATTATTTTAGCCCACTGAAAGAGATTGTAACAGTTCATGATATCAAATTCGCTGAAATAACCTTGTATTTGGCGCACATTTACTAAAAACATTCAATCGATTTCGAGGGCAGCTACAGGTCCCTCCTCATCAGGAGAACAAAATATCTAGAAAGGGAAAGAAACCTCTGTAACAGCTTTTTATACCCTCGGTTAGAAACACGCGCGAGGAGGCAACGCCATCTATCCTCAAAAATAATAATCAGAATTATGTTAATAGAATTTTAAAAGCACTAGAAAGGACTGGATTAGACTTAAAATCGTTCGCTAAACTTGCTAAATCTTTGTGAATATGAAAAGCCTCAAGAAAATCCAATTCGCCAACGGAAGAAGCTTTTTGGATGATTTTTGCAGATCCAAAGTCAAAATTATGATTAAATTTCCAACTATGATACGCTATTAAAGACTTGTTAATTTCGCCCTTTCGGACATAAGAATTTTGTTCTCCTGATGAGGAGGGACCTGTAGCTGCCCTCGAAATCGATTGAGTGTTTTTAGTAAATGTATGCCAAATACGAAGTTGTTTCAGCGAATTTGATTGTCACATTGGCGTGTTTCTCTTCTATTGTAGTTCATGATGTTTTGGAAAAACTGCCTACACCTGAGGATATGGGTATTCACCAACGTAAGAGGTTTAGCTTAGAGTAGATTTAAGGGGGGCCCCTTGGATTATCGCCAAGTTGTTGATTCATTTATGGTAACCTGTGGGGTTGACTGCTATGGAAATCCTATTATGACGTAATTGGTTGCGTGATTAGGGTGAATTTGAATGACGGGAAAAGATTTGGAAAGGCTTGTTTGTGTGTCGGATTTTGAATAAGAAGTGCGTTATTATTTTGTGGTTTCCACGGTAAAATGGCTGAATGTGGTAACATTGTAGAGACATTAGGTTATGTCGAAACAGGAGAGATAAAAAATGAACTATGTCTTTGTCGGGACTCGAACGAAGGACCCGTCGACTACTCGCCCAGCCTGCTAACCGCTACTCCATGAAGGCATGCTAACAAGGCGAGAGAAATACCTTATATACTCCCCCTTTTAAAGGGCGACTGGGGATTAGGGGTCCCAATCGCCAAATCCTGGTGGTGGAGAATCATCATCCACCACCTTTTTTTATCCTTGTTCACGCACCACTGTAGCGCAAATAGGTTATTTCAAAACAGGAGAAATGAAAAATGAGCAATGCCTTCGCCCGGACTCGAACCACAGACCTCCCGAATACGCGCCAAACGTGCTGACCAACCACTACAGCCCGAAGGCATGCGAAGAAGGCGGGAGAAATACCTTATAAATGTTTTTTTATTCGCACAGTGTTGCCATTACTCGCTTTGAAATCGTTGAGTTTGTTAACAAAAAATTCGATAAAGTTTTACAAAATTTTAAAAAGGTTAATAAAACAAATTCAAAATTTGGTGTTCCAGGTGCTCATGTTCGATCGGAGGGCTATGTTATTGAAAATTTATGCCCCTAGTTACCGTTGTTTCTACGCAGTGAAAGAAACATTCATGCATTTATTCAGATTCTCCATTACTTAATTTCTTTAAAGTGTAACGTTTATGCTAAGTTCATTAACAGTTATTTTAAGTTTTGCATCTTTCCAGTCTTATTCTGCCCACCAGCGGCCGAGCGGTAAAGACGCTGAACACTGGTAGTTCGGTCCGAGGTTCGAATCCCGCGAACGGGCTGGCTGCATGGGCGTTTTCGTAGTTTCCCCCATGTGTAACGTGTATACGAGCCAGTTTCCCTTAGAAAGTCCTCCACGAAGGCATCCCTCCCTTTAGGCAGATAGCCCTCGTGTGCTTTGCCATAATTGAATAACCTAACCTAACCTAACCTAACCTAACCTAACCAGTCTTATTCTAATTTCAGCTTACAATTTCCTGCCAGAATGTAAATTCAGAAACGCAGTTAATGCAAATGAGAGAGAGTACTATTTAAGTCGTTACTTCACCGACTTCGAGAGAGAGTCTGATTCCCTGACTAGCGCGCGTTTGCCTTTTGGCTATACCTTAGGCCCTTGCTTGGCATCGCCGATTTAATTAATGCTTAGGGACCAACTAGTTAGATCTCTGATAGCTTCGGCTAGACCTTTCAAATAGCTTAGTTAAGCTAGTTTAGTTTAAATTATTATTTTAAGTTTAAGCCCGAGTGGAGGCTTTGTGTAAAGTTCCAAGTAGAAACTGATTGTAAATATACTGAAAAATAAAGGGTTGTAAACCCTCTTTAAGTCTTACGTGTTCTGTTCCCGCACTTAAGCGATTATTCGCTTGTCAGTGTTCGGGGAGTTGTAAGTTAGAACTTTAGGATTAAATAGTAAAACCCCACAAAATATAATGCAGGGATCTAATATTTGACGGCAACAATCTGAAAAGTGAAACGCTATGTTATAGTGTACGACGCAAAAGACCAAAACGAAATTAATAGCCCTTCTGGGCGAATTGTCCCTTTGGGCTAATAATAAGTAAAAAATAAATAATTAAAATTAAATAGAATGTAAGTGATAAATGAAAATACGTAAAAATTAACTAAATTTTCTCATTAGGAAGTTTAATGATTCCGTATTGTGTAAACAGCGCGCTAGTTACTAATCTTTTTGATGGTCTATGAATCAGCATATAACAAACAGAACCCCAGAGGACTTTTTTCGACATTCAATAATAGCCTTTTTCTCTCGATCATGTTTGAGTTAAAGCTTGAGTGGCAAAAAATCTTTGATTTTTTTTTTGAAGAAAAATCATTAAAATGATACCCGTTACTTTTTTAAAATTTTATTTTCATTCTTTTCGTTCCAAAATTAATTCTTGTTAGTGTGTGCTTAAGTGTATTCTTATGTAAAATTATCTATATCAAGGTTATTTCAATATTTGCGAATCGAAAGAGCAGATACTTAAAGAGTCATAAGTGTAAAGAAAAGCGAGGGATTCTTACGTATGTACTTGAGATTCTGCAGCATCTTTCAATTTGCTCGTGCAAACGAATGCCAAAAAGTAATAATTAGCCTTGGAGAAATAAAAAGCATACAGCTGTTCCTGTCTATCTTCATGACCCTGATGAACTCTGAATGCATTTCGTTTTACGTTGTTTATATTAACAACGAAATATCAATTACATCTACATTACATGGTATTACTTTATTGTAACAGCTTATCTAAGTAGCTTTTGTATGGAAATAATGGATGATTCGTTTGACGGAAGCTGACACAAACTGAAGTGAACTGAGAAAAAGTGAAGCTTCAGAAAAGATGTAACGCCAGAAAATTTGTCCTCTTTTTAGCGTTCGAGATGAGTTTTAGTTTTTGCTTATAAACTGCTTCCTCAAGGATAAAAATATTTTCCTATTTAGCACACGATATGCGTTTAATACCCCACGGTATGTTTTAACTACCCAAAAGATGGGATTTCATGGTGTCAATTTCATTTATTTCAATTTTTCTTTCCGAGTAATTGTGCATATAGAATACGGTTGGAGATGGAACTGGTTATTTAACATCAAAAGGAATCGAAATTACTTCGAAGTCTCCGCTTATGATTCTTGCCAATAATTATATTCTGTATGGGCTGATGGCCCACCAGTGGCCGAGCGGTAAAGACGCTGAACACTGGTAGTTCGGTCCCGAGGTTCGGATCCCGCGAACGGGCTGGCTGCATGGGCGCTATCGTGGTTTTCCCCATGTGTAACGTGTATACGAGCCAGTTTCCCTTAGAAAGTCCTCCACGAAGGCATCCCTCCCTTTAGGCAGATAGCCCTCGTGTGCTTTGCCATAATTGAATAACCTAACCTGTATGGGCTGATTTGCTCAGTTCCTTTTTATTTGACTGAAATATAAATACTTCATGAAATTAATTTAATCAGTAATTTGTAAACAACAAATTTTGTTATTATATTCATTGATTACGATTTTGGTTTCCTTAACAAATTCCCTCGTTTAGTTTTTCTGTGTTAAAAGTCAAAATTCTCAACATGTCTAAACTTCGATTTGTTTCAAAGCGAATAAAAGCGCAAGATATAATTCGCTAACTGCATGCATATTTAACACGAATAAGTGTTCATTATTTTAATTGTCTCACTTTATAATGAAGGTGTTATTTATTTGTATGCATTGTTAGGAAACTCTGGCAATACAACAACTTACTTCTGGCAACTAAAGAGCTTTAAAGGTTCAATAAGCGTCAATAAAAGTTCTTGCTGCATATTTCTTAAAATATTTTCCCTTAAGTTGATTATGACAAAGCCTACTAGGCCTATCTACCTAAAGGGTGGGATGGCTTCGTGGAGAACTTTCTAAACTGACTGTATGCATGTTGCACATAGGTTAGGTTATTCAATTACGACAAAGCACACGAGGGCTATCTGCCTAAAGGGAGGGATGCCTTCGTGGAGGACTCTCTAAGGGAAACTGGCTCGTATACACGTTACACATGGGGAAAACCACGAAAACGCCCATGCAGCCAGCCCGTTCGCGGGATTCGAACCTCGCACCGAACTACCAGTGTTCAGCATCTTTAACGTTCGGCCGCTGTTGGGCCTGTTGCATATAGGCAAAAACACGAAAACACCCATGCAGCCAATTAAAATAAACATGATGTCTAATCGAACACTTTGAATTAAATCTGAGGTATTATTTTTTCAACAGTTATCTTTTTTTAACTGCGCTCAGATTTAAATGTACCAAGATAGAGGGCAAAGACATCTCGAGATTCCCTTTTACTTCCTTGTACGAAGTAAAAAGGAAGTAATTGTAATCGTGAAAAATTTCGGGTATCACATTCCAACGAAAATATCCATTTTGAGAGTTATCGAAAATATTTAAGGAATTTTTTGAGTGATATCCATTCGTAAGAACAAAATAAAGGACTCTTTTCCCCCCAAAAAATTATAAAACTGATTTAATATGGATTCTGGAGAGATTTTTTCGTGACGTAGATGTACGAGTAGCCTAAGAAGGTTGAAATTTTGTATATAGGACTGCTATGACATGTAGATGTGCACTTCCTATTTGGGTTGAAATCGGCTGCACCAAAAGTATAGAAATATATGTATATATATATAGGTATATATATACACTCTGTTACTTGGCTCAATGATCTCAGTATTTTTATTCTTATATCTTTGTAAATTGTCTATTTTTGGTTTAAAAATGATTAAATTATGTTGTTTTTAGCTTCTGGTTAAGGTTTTTATGCCTTTAATAAATCTGCATGCAAGATTTGTAGAATTATCAGCAATTTAATAGTTGTTCAAGTGCGCCTAAGCCTAATCATTTTTCTCATGACGGACATAGTTGTTTACGTTTGAAACTTAGGAGAATATTGGATTTGTTCCAATCTAGAGAAACTAAACTTGGCAAGAACAAAGATAATGCCTTCTTTTATTATTGCGAATTATATCAAAATAATAATCATTATAAATCCTGCTTAATCCAATCTGAAATTTACTCGAGGAAATAAGTGTTTAAGATTTACTTCGTAATTTTTAATGTAGATATTTTGAGTTTTTATGTATTTTTGCCTTGTCGCGGAGTGAGAACTGAAGTAATTGAATGAGAAATACTGAAACGTGTGCAAAAAACTGTTTCTTTCTATCTCTTCTTCTTTTTAGTCCAAAGGAGCTTTGTCCCTGAAGGACTATTGTTTTCGTTTTGCGATTTTGCGTCGGAAACATTAAAAGTCTGTATCACTTTTCAAACTGTTGCCACAAAATATTGCAGCCCTGTATTATATTTAAAGAAATTAAATAATGAAGAATGTGCATAAATGTATGTATGTTTCTCGCATCGTGATGAAACGACGGTACCTAAAGCCATCGAATTTTGAATGCCGTAATCCTGATACGAATATAGGCATCCGGAAGCCCAAATTTGAAATTTGGAATTTGTTTTATGAACGATTTCATATTTTGTAAAACTATAACGAATTTTTGATGAACAAACTCGAGGATTTCAAAGCGGGCAATGGCAACGTTGTACAGAAAGAAACATTTTTGTCTGCAGCGCGTGAGACTGTGTGTAGTAAATTCTAAAGCTAGGCTTAGTTTAAAATTATTTTGCGATATTGTTCTTTAATTGAATTTTGTGGTTTAAATGCGAAGAACATGATATTCAATAAATAAAAGTAACATACAAAGTGTTTAAAAAACCCCCCTTTGAACGTAATTTAAAAATCTGAAACCTTTTTTTTTTGTGTGTGTGCGTTTAATTTCTTTTACACAACGTTTTAGTATTATTATAGTATTGAGTAGAGCGTTTAGCGACCATTAAGTAATTTTTCAGATGATATACATAATTTTTGCGCAATTTAATAAGATGTAACGCTGTTAAAGTGAACCTAGCGCCAGAGTGTCGCTATGGTAAACAAATATAGTGAATTTTAAAGAGTGCATCTATTCTGTTGTGGTTTATGCGCTTTCGATGAAGTAGAGTTAATTCAATCCAATAAGTTTAAATGAAATGCAAAGTGCGTACAATTTAGTATTCCGTACAAGCAAGTCACGTGGTGCACATACCACATTTTTTCATTTAGCAATAAGCTGGAAACGAAACTAGAGAATTCTTGTAGAATTGATTACAATTACGCAGTTCAAAGTTTCCTCTCTGTATTCGAATTTTGTAAACAGGTTAGTAGCGGTCGGAATCTCCGGCGCAGGCAAACATGAATGGTTTGCTCTGATGGGTAACCGCGCGTTATCGCTAATAACCCGGAGAAACATGGTGTGAATTTTCGAATCTGCGAGAGTTCCGGAAAAGTCTTTGAGAGGGCGAGGTTATTTGGAAGACCAAACGTGCTTTTCGTTGCGAGGGGGAAGGGGGTTGAAGAAGGCTGTCGCCGATGGTAGATTTTTTGCTGTTGCGAAATCGTTGACCTTGTGCGTCGGAGGATGGGAGTTCTAAGTGTAAAAATTCCGTTAGATCTTTCATAACTAAGGTCACCACGCGTCCCGAATTTTTATAACTCATTTTTTTGTCCGGATTTATAGCAATTGTTCCGAAAAACACTAGTCTTAGAACGTAAAAGTTTAAATGCATATGTGTATTTAAGTACACTCATGTCCATAAATTAAGGATAATTCGTAGTTACGCAGAAATCGAACTCTAAAATAAATATATCACCTGTAAAATCACTATACACATCTTCAAGAATCATATGCAAATTTCAGGAAGTAACCAGATGACACCGATGGTACGTCACAATGACGAGAGTGTAAGAGAGTGATATAATAAGGAATACAGGCAAAGAAGTAAAATTGTTCTCAGGCGCTTTATAAGCATTTCAGTGCAATAACCGAATAGTTATGACACAAAGGACGCATTTGGATATTGATTTTTTACGTAATAGAATTATCAGCCGTCTGGAATGTGGGCGTACCCAACTGGAAATATCAGACGAACTTCGAATTGCCCAGAGTGTCATCTCCAGGCTTTGGCCACGATTCCAAGATGATGGTATGTGAGTAGACGTTACAGCATAGGTCGCTCCATAGTTACAACGCCGAACGAGGACCGGTATTTGGCAGTCACTGCCAAAAGAAACAGGCGGAGCACAGCCTCAGGCTTGTCTCGTCAGCTCTCTTCAGCCACTGGTACGACAATTTCGAGACAGACCGTGTATAGTACTGTCGTGTCCGTTCCTCTTGCTGTTGTGGAGCTAGATCGGATATCACCGACCTAGTCGTCGGGGATTTGGTCCTCACAGTTTCTGTGACGGGGACTGACGAAGAGAGGTACGGCACCAATCAGTCGAACGGAGCCAAAGGAGTGGTGCCCTGCGGCAAAATTGTCTAGCGTTTTTCTTCTTGTCTTAGTGAATTTTCAAGTCCTGCCAATCGACGTATAAAGCCGGGCAGGGACTGTGGGGTCTACGTCGCCGATGAAGGGGTCATTGGAGTGTGGACACACTCACCCCGAAAGGTAGACTCCAGGACGGGGGTCCTCTCTCCAGCGCTAATGTCCTAATGTGAGTAGACGTTACGGCACAGATCGCCTCAGAGTTACAACGTCGAATGAGGACCGGTATTTGGCAGTTACCAAAAGAAACAGGCGGAGCACAGCCTCAGACCTGTCTCGTCAGCTCTCTTCAGCCACTGGAACGACAATTTCAAGGCAGACCGTGTACAGACGCTGAGGGCAGATTGGTCTATATGCTCGCAGACCTGTCAGATGCATTTCACTTACTGCAACTCACTGTCGCCTGCGGTTAGCCTGGAGTAGAGAGCATGCATTGTGACACCGCTACAGTGGACTTGTGTGATGTTTTCCGACGAGTCCAGGTTTAGCTTGCAGTCGGATTCTCGCCGAACTTTCATATGGAGAGCTGCAGGTACCCGTTACCACCAAGAAAACATCATTGAACGACACCGTTATGGTGGTGCAGGGGTGCTCGTTTGGGGTGGAATTATTGTGGGTTCCAGAACTGACCTGCAGATTCAAATTGGAACCATGGCAAGCCAGATCTATCGGGACGTCATTCTGGAACAACATGTACGTTTGTTTCGGGGCGCCATGGGCGCATAATTTATGTTTATGGATGACAACGCCCGTCCTCACCGTGCAAACATCGTAAGCGAATGCCTTCAGTCGAAGGATATCACCCGTATGGACTGGCCGGCATTCTCACCGGACTTGAATCCAGTAGAGCACGTGTGGGACATGCTTGGCCGACGAGTTACAGCCCGTCAACCTCCTCCTACATGTCTACTGGAAATTCGGAGAGCATTGCGTTTTGAGTGGTGTAATATCCCCCAAGATCAGATCGATAATTTGATACTCAGCATGCGTAGGCGTTGTACGGACTGTATTGCATCGTCTGGGAGACATACAATGTATTAACAATCATACCAACCATTTAATATTGCTTTTTTGTAAATAGGTTTTTTTGTAATTGCTCCAGGGAGAAAAAATCGTTAATTTTTTTAATAATATCAAACATATAGCATCTTTTTTGCTCTTTACCTTTTGTTTAATAAATAAGCTTTACAAATAAGTCAAATTTGTTTTGCTTCTAACTCTTCTTTTGCCTGACTTTGTATTATCCTTAATTTGTGGACATGAGTGTATTTCAGAAAATTAATTATTTATAAGTTAATTCCTCTTCCTCATTTTTATGTTATTTCTTATTAGCCCGTAGGGAAAATTTGCCAAAAAGGGCTATCTATTTCCTTTTGGATTCAGCGTTGGTTCATTACAAACGGCGTTTCATTTTTCAAATTGTTGCCAACAAATATTTGAGCCGTGCATTATATTTAAAAAATTAAACAATGAAGAAACTGCATGAATATATGTAATGTTTCTTGCACTGTGAAAAAACAACGGTACCTAGAGACATGAAATTTTGAATAACGTTGTCTTCCAGTCGAATATGGGCATCCGGAAAACCGAATTTTGAATTTGTTTTATCTATTTCATATTTTGTAAAACTTTTCGATGAACAAACTCGACTATTTCAAAGCGAGCAATGGCAACATTATACGGAAAAAAATATTTTTATCTCCAGCGCGCGAGACTGTGTATCGGAAATTCCAAAGATGTGCTATGTTTGAATTATATTGGGATATTGCTGTTGAATTGAAATTTATGGTTTAAGTACGAAGAACATGATATTTAATAAAGAAAGGTAAGTAATAATAGTAGAAAAATATGAAATGAAACAAAAGAAATTAACTAATTAAATTGTACCTTATTTTGTATAAAATTGTAGCTAGGCCTAGAAATGACACATAAAATAAGAATGAGAAAGTTGTTGTTATGGGTTAATAAAAGATGACATATGCAGATATAAGCAATAAAATGAAGCAAGAATAAAATCAAAGTCTCTGAGTCATTGAAGAAAGAATGGCAATATTAATGTAAGCCCAAAACCCAAAACCTAGCAGTCATAATCTTAAAAATACTCTGAACAGTAGTAGTAGTAGGTAATAAAGACTAAGGAATATCTTAAATTGCAGACAGAAGTAAAATTCTGTGTAAGAAATGGAGGAGGAGGAAAAACTCTATGCATTCCAAAAAACGTACATAAATTCATATACCACAGATCTACTTCAGTACATTCTCTAAACACCTTTCATAGAGATCGATAATCGCGATTTCAAAGTCTTTTCTGAGATGACCCGAAGGCTGAAATCAGGACTCATAGGTGTTCAAAATAACCTCGTAAGAAAGGAAACGTTCTTTAGTCTTTATTACGAAATCAATGAAACTGTGTAGGAAACTCGCTGCACTCTTATTTTAGATTATACAAATATATTTGTCTTATTCTGAATTTCTTCTTTCTTCGAGTTATTAGCCTAAGGGGACGTTCGTTCCGAAGTTGGATTGTGTTTCTGTGTTCCATGTCTGATTGTGTCTCTGTGAGCTGTACAAATTATGTCTATGTTTTGGTATTTATTCTATATTTAATGCTCAAGAGATTGGTAACGTTCAAATCTATAATATATGAATTTGACCGGCAGATGATCAGAATTTAATTGATTTATGAACCTCGAGATACGGGATTTGCTGAATATTATTGGTAAGGACGATGCCGAGGACTTCCGAAGATGCGGTGTAGTGACATCTGGTAGGGCTTGTGGGTCCATGAATACTTAGATCGTTGTTTTGAGCAAAATTTAGGAGAATAATTCCATTTGGATTAGAGCGTCGAGAATTCCAAGTGGGGTGTTTAGAGTTAATCACCGGCAATGATAACGGGGAGATGGCTGTCTGTTAAATTCTTGAGACCGGTGACAGGATGTAAGTATCTGTGTGTATCTGTGGGGGATTGTAAGTAGCAATAAAGATGATCGGTTCGTTAGTTCTAGAGTGAATTATAACAGAAGTATGCTCAATATTTGTGTGTCCTGGAATATTGTAGGTAATGACAATGAATGTGTGGGTGACCACCCGACGTGACTTGCTACTTTGTCGTGAAAAATTTTGCTAATTTCAGCATAGTGTACATACGTATTTATTTTCCAATTATTCAGCATCTCACTTTGTTCTTATCTACTTACTTTTTACTATATTTGTGTTTTAAAATTGCAATTATTTCTCCATGAGGGACTACTGGGGAAATTTTCAATTCTGTTGCCGCTCATCACGTGACCCAGGAATTGCATTTATGGTTAAGTGAGACCACCTTTCGATGGACTTTACTAATTCCTCTGCTTTGGATACGCCTTCACTTGTCAGACGTCTTTTCTACGCAGTGGCAACTGGTCAACCCCCCCTGCGCCTTCCATGCTGTCTTCTGGACCCATAGTTATGCATTTCTCTACCTGAAGCGCCAGTCTAGAGATCAAATTGACGGCAGCCGGAATACGTTGTGCAACTAACGTTTGATTAACGTTTATTTTAAAACTTTACTATCATCTCTTATTGGATACTGTTCGGAGAACAGCCTTGGTTGCGCCAACTTGGCTTCTTTAAGGGTATGGGCGACATTTCACCATGCCAACGGAAGTAAATACTACGCATAATCAAATACTGCAGAATAAATACTACAATAATAAATACTATAGATAATAAGTAATACTACAGATAATCTCTTAACAAGGGAAAGTATTACGGCTGTCTGCCTAGAGGAAGTACGTCATCGAATGACAACGATTGACTGCCATACCGCAATAAGCTGTTTCTCCCTTTTTGTCGTCAAGGCTGTTCTCTGAACAATATCCGACAATAATCGCGGCTTACAGCGACACTTGGCATTTAGAATACAATTTTATCTAAAACATTTTCACTTCTGAAACTACTCTACATTTTAAACATCAGTTCCAAATTATAGTACATTACATAAGTCCTGGCAAAATAATAGCTTACGTTTCTAAATGAGATGACGTTTAAACTGCTCATTAACATGTAATGATCTCAAAAGAACTGCAAGGTCTTTCTGATTGGTTCGTTACTGGCAAATTATATGCAAACACGAGAATGGATAAATGTCTTAAAACCTGTTTTTCTTCTTCTCTGCGGTGCGTTCTGGAATAAGCTTACTCCAGTTTTCTTTGGCAATGTAGGACGCTAAAAGAGGGCGTTTTAGAAGTCTTGATGACTAACGTTTCTGTTCTCTCAACGTAGAGATTTCAAATGGCTCCGTCCGTGAAGTTTCATTTGCTGAATTCGATATCTCGGAGAGAATGGATACTTCTGATTTGTAATATTCTTCTGCTGGAAAAATTGCAACAGATGAAATATCGAACCGTTCGTTTGAAAACATATCTAACGTTGAAGTGACATTTTCAGGAAAGATAAACGTTGTTAAATTGTCTTCTGATCGCGAGTTTTGCGCTGAAGATATTCCCGCAGGAAATGAAACATCAAGTGCTTGGATTGAAGTTATAACTGATGAAGAGCCATTTTCAGGAAAAAATGTTGTTAAATTGGCTTCTGAAGAGAAAACCATAAATGAAACTTCAAATTTTTCCACCGAAAATACATCTGACGTTGAAGAATCAAATTCGGAGAACTATAGCGTTTCCCATTCAAAAGGGCAGTGAAAGTTTTGAAAATCTGGATTACGAAATAGAGATAACTGAGTATAACATAAATTAGTACATTGCTTCTTCTACATATGGGGTATGTTAATTTCATTTTCAAATGTTTTTTCAGTTTTTAGCTTTTACGTTGAGTTTCAGCCGGGTCATAATTGCATTGTAAACCTGAAAGCTAAAATTTTTCGGTATTTTTCTATCTTTTTGCATTCTGTCTTTTAAGCAGATCTAAATTAAACTAAAGATGGTTTTATGTTCCCCTGTTCTTAACCCTTAAAAATAAGGCCTTCATATTACATACGTTATTTAGTACTTAAGTATTATCGCAATCACATTAGTAAATATTGTTTAATTTTCAGAAATCGCCAGACTCTAACAACCATGCGCATAATAGTTCTTTAGGTGACCCTATCCACTCTTAATTTGCAATCCGAAAATTCACCGAATTATTTTTGCTTTTGCAAAAAATCGCCGAAATGCGCCAAGGTGTTCCGCTAATAGTTCAGTACCTGTTATTGAAAGTACGTAAAACTTACAAATTCTGAAATCAGTAAGTTCAGCAGTAGTAAGTCTTGCTTAACATTCTGTATTGAAACACAGCTCAAAAATAAAAATACATTTTGCCCTTGTTTCATTACTTACAGTGTCTACGGAATGTTAAAAACCTCAAAGTTGTTAAATACATCTGCCGGAGCTTTCGCAAAGTTGAAATTACCAGATTTTGTATTGGAATGCTGGAACTTAAAATGCGAACTTTAAACTCAAATCTTTTGTTTCATTAGCTCGTTGTATATGAAAGCCGAATTCTATCCCGTTTATGCTCATTTTAAATTTAAGTTCTAAGCGAAGCATGTTAACGTTCGTAAAATCGGCGAAAGCAATTAAGAATATTGCACATCTTTCGCTCATCTTCGTCCCCAGATAAAGTATGTTCCAGACATTAGTTTAACCCCTATCGAAAAAGTCGCATTAAATTAGTTTTCATGCACGAAATTAGTATTTTACACTTGAAGCTGTCTGAACTTTTAATGTTTATTATTAGTTTCTTAATGCTAAAAATAACATAAAAAATAAGTATTAATTAGTAAACTCGTTATCCCAATAAACTTAATCCAGTGGTATACACACTATAGGTAGTACGTGCATTACCGAAAGAAGTCCGCGTACTAATTATTGCATTGATGTTGGACTTTTAAAGCAAGAACTTAAAAGTATCGCAAACTAAGCTTCTAAAATTCATGTGCTTTACGGAACCACACCAACGCACTGAAGTATGAAACTAGATATTTCAGTAATGGAAATCTATTATTTCGACGGATTTAATTCCAATAGCTGCGTTTTTTCTACTTGTCTTTCTACTGAGAGAAAAGTCTTTGAATATATAACCGCTCGATAGCGTACATGAAATTAAATCTACACGAATTCAGGTTTTAAAAAATACGCTATTTAAATCGTACACTTTGTCTAAACTATTTGTCTTCAGTTCTTGATTTATGGAAAGGCGTAATACATGAAAGTTGAATAGTGTGTTAAGTTTTCGGATATTGTTCGGAGAACAGCTTTGACATGATTTTTGTTCGTCTCGCGGTGTAAATTACAACCATATATCTGGTTTTAAAAAATTCCGATCGGGGGCGGAGCTATTGACCCCCGAAGTGGGACCCTACGGCCTCCCCTGGACGGGGCCAGGGGGGTCCGATTTTGATGCGGTTTCGTTTTTTGAGAATCTTAATTTTTTTGTGATTTTTCCATAAAAAACAATTGGGCTACAACCCGGGGCTACAACCCCCAAAATCCGAAATTCATATCTCAGGATCTGCCGAACCGATTTGCACCAAAATTTATACAGTTATAGAGTGTACCGAGACCTGTCGATACGCGCAAGAACGAGGTCTCTGGGTCGACCAGGGGAGGGGCGGTGCGACCTTGAAACCAGGGGTAAAAAAAATTTTTTCGCTATTAAAAAAATTCCACCACCATTGTCTTCCTCTCCTCGAGCGCTATCGCCTGGATATAAAATTTTTGTATTTAGGCCGAAATCGACCCCCGTTACGGCGTTTTCAAGATATTTTTATGCGTGAAAAAACTAAGTCCAGCGATAAATACGCTTAACTGCGAATTTTTTTAAAAATTGAGATACATCGATGAAACTGCGGCTATGCATAGACCCCCTGGAGATACATCTTCAGTAGAAGCGGTTTCGATTTATCTCGAATAGAACTGCCGTAACGTTCAGTTGAAATTTTCAATGGTATCCCTATGTACTGCGATGCAGCAGTTTTATCATTAGGCTCTATGGGAGAATTTTTTTCTAATTGAGATACAGCGATGAAACTGCGGGGGTGCACAGACCCCCTGGGGATATGCTTACAGCGAAAGCGGTTTGCATCTATCTTAATTAGAAATGGAGTTCTGGTAACGAAACTTTTGAAGTTTCCCCAAAATGCTTTTCTCGAGCTAAAAAACACTTTGGGGAAATTTTGAATTAATCCGAAACTACTCATCCGATTTGGATGATTCGACCACCCATTTGTGCGTCTCGCGGAGTACATTACAACCATGTATCTGGTTTTAAAAAATTCCGATCGGGGGCGGAGCTATTGACCCCCGAAGTGGGACCCTACGGCCTCATCAGGACGAGGCCAGGGGGGTCCGATTTTGATGCGGTTTCGTTTTTTGAGAATCTTAATTTTTTTGTGAATTTTCCATAAAAAACGGGGGCCCCCCGGGGCTACAACCCCCCAAAACCCGAAATTCATATCTCAGGATCTGCCGAACCGATTTGCACCAAAATTTATAGTTATAGAGTGTACCGAGACCTGTCGATACGCGCAAGAACGAGGTCTCTGGGTCGCAAGGGGAGGGGCGGTGCGACCTTGAAACCAGGGGTCAAAAAAAATTTTTCGCTATTAAAAACATTCCACCACCATTGTCTTCTTCTCCTCGAGCGCTATCGCCTGGAAATAGAATTTTTGTATTTAGGCCGAAATCGAACCCAGTTACGGCGTTTTCAAGATATTTTTCTTCGTAAACAAAGTAAGTCCAGCGATAAATACCCTTAACTGCGAATTTTTTTAAAAATTGAGATACATCGATGAA
>KK113971.1:12511-24555 GCA_000611955.2 Stegodyphus mimosarum
AAATCGCAGATTACTTCTCTGGTTTCAGTAAAAATTATTTTTTTTTGTTATTCATGTTTGTTGAATTTATATTTTTGCGCATAAAAGGGTCATTCATAATAAAATCATTAATATAAATTCATATTTAGGAGGGGATATTTATTATGAAGGAACGTCTTGAGCTATGGCATTTATGTTAGCCATATATTATAGTAATTAGCTTTTATTACGGTTATATAAAGGTACAACTAAAAGTCTGGCTAAGTTATCTGCTTTTTGTTTATCATTCCTAATTAAGGTCTCAGTTTGCAAATTGTAGATTTATCACGTAAGTTCATGCGTCATTAGCATTACTTAAGAATTATATAACAAGGATTAATTTTTAAATAACACAGTTTAGAGAGATTTGTTGTAAGCATTTTTAGGATATAAAGCAGAAATAACCATATTAACTAAGAGACTCAAGTGCCTACCAAAGTTAGAATTTTATTTAACATATGTATGAAATAATTTAGATGTTGAAGACGAGCGTAATATTTCCTCGCTACTAGAGGGCTCACCAGCGGCTGGAGCGGTATAATACGATCTGCATAATGGTAAATAATAGTTTTTAAGACAGATTTGTACTTCTTTTTGAAACACACGGTATGTACGAGTAGTTATATACTTAACGCATTCATAAAAAGAATAAACTTATTTGTTTATAAAGGTAATATGTCTCCAGCTTGGCCAAATAATATTGCATGATTATGTTAATAAATAATATTATAATTTTTGTCCTACTATCGCAATACTTTATTAAATATAAATACTTTATTTTCTTATAACATGAAGATTTTCTTAAAAAAAATGGAGACATTTTTATCACATATTCGAATTTCTATGGATCTTCCCCGTAAAAAAATCGTACTGTAAAATTATATTTTCAATAAATTTTAAAATGAAAAGATTGATTGCAAAAACAAATGTGAGTTATATTAATACGTTTAAATAAAAGCATTTTACAGAAGTTCGACACCAAATTATAGCCTCTTCTAAAAGCTGCTACGCGAAATTATTGATCCTTATTTTAGAAAAGAAGTTCCGAAGTTTTGACTAATTTATATTGCGTTCATGTGATTACTGATTGTTGGAGACTATAAACACGACTAAGTTATGGCAGATTTTTGTTTTAGTTTCCACGGAAACGAAAATAAAGTAAGAATTTTCGTATTGGTTTTCGATTGTTTTATGCACCACTCTAATTACTGATAGCTTTCCTCGAATTTCATTTGGTTTTGCATCAGGACTATCCGTATTTATTGCTATCCTATATATCTCTTCTCATGTTAGCAAACAAGTTGGCGTGCCATTCCGGATTTATGGAGAAAGTAAATGGCTATGAAATAAACAGCATCTTCTGCACTTACTTAAAACAAAAATGATCAAGTAAAAGAGGTTTTTTTTTCTAATAACTGTATGCAAGCAACTCTATGACACAGAAATCATTTGAGGCTCTCAGTGTCATTATTGCAATATATCAATTTCTTAGTCTCATGTGAGCTTAGTAACTCAAATCACATCCATGAGTAATTTGTGAGCTCTTATTTAATACCAAAACGCATTTATAGGTAAACTAATTTTTTTTTAATTTCCTCCCTCCTATAAACAGTCCTTACTGCTTCTCTTCGCTTCAGAAATAAGGAGTTTCAGTTTTTTTTAGCTACATTTTAAAAAATAATCATTTCCTCTTAGATGGAATATTCTAATGAAAACCATTTGCACTTTTCTACATAAAACGCAGTTTAAAAGAACCCAGGACCTGAGTAAACGAAGGATTAGGGTAATACACGCCCCCCCCCGGAAAGCAAAGCTCGTTCTGGCTTTACATGTGTCCTAAGTAATTTCAACAAATTTATAATTAAACTATATTAATGCTCATAAATTACGAAATCCCACCCATGCTCATTCAGCTGTATTTGCAACTAACAATGCCTATTGGAGAGACCAAGATCTCCGAATTGAAGAATCTGGGTAGTGATAAGAGTTCTAGCGCTCGTGCGTGTGAAGCAGGAAGGTGATAAATTTGAGACAAAATGTGAGAATTTGAATTCCCGCAGACATGTGTTTTGAGGTTTAAGTTATGTTTATGTTCACGTGTAGCGTAAGCATAACTTCACTGCTAGAGAGTAGCGTAAGCATAACTTCATTGCTTGTTATGCCATCAAAGGTGGTATAAGGCTTTCCGTACAAGGCTTAAAAGCGTTCAGTGAGTGATACGCCAAGATTGGCTTAACAGGCAGGTAATCAAATTACAACGAAACACATAACCTCGACCTCAGTTTGTAAGGTTTTAGTTAAACTAACCAAGTTTTATTTTAATTTAAATCTTTCTATCTCTTCTTATTTTCAACTTCCCGTTAGAAGAAGCGCGCGTTTTCAGCTTATGCTAATTTGAAGTGGAGCCAAGTTCTATTTAAACCAGAGGTAGAAACCTCTCAGTGTGAGAGAGCTTTTAGTCTCAGATCACGGTCACTCTATTCGACGTTCGTCTGACCAGCTAGCATTTAAATTCTAAGCCATAGTGCTTTTACGTGATTGCTTATTGAAATAATAAATAAATCCAAGTGCGTCAGTATTAGTAAAGCTTGCTACTCACCATTTAGTTTAGAGGCCAACCTCGCTTATAGCTCTGCGAGCAACGACTAGTTAAGTTCTATTTAGCTTTAGTTTAAATATTATTTAACTTGTTCATTTTAGACCCAAGTGTGGTCTTTACTTTCTGTATCCCTCCCGAGTTGGGAAGTGATTTGTAAATAATATTGATTTAATAAAAGAGGATTTTAAATCCCTTTCAAGCGCAGTTCTTCTATCACTTAATCACAGTATCTACCACCAGAACATAGCTGCATTCAGCTCCCTGTTCCAGATCAGGACTTTAAACTGTTACGAAGATGTTTGCCAAGAATATGCACCGAACACACAGTCCTACACTGGCGCCCGAACTAAAAAGATGGTGGATGATGATTCTCCACCACCGCGATTGGGTCCACAAAACCCCAGTCGCCCTTAAAAAGGGGGAGTATGTAAGGTATTTCTCCCGCCTTCTTCACATGCCTTCGTGGTGTAGTGGTCTGCATGCTCGACGCGTAACCGAGAGGTCCGTGGTTCGATTCCCGGCGAAGGCGTTGCACATTTTTCATGTTTGATGCTTCCAAAAATGCCTAATGTCTCTACAAGTTGAGTACTTCTATTTGGTAACTATGTAAAACTGAATGAAATCAGAGAATCTCAAAGACTTTTCACGTTTTATTTACCTTTTCTAGAATAATATAATTGTCATACTGGTGTAAATAAGTGTTCCAAGTGAAATATAAGAATTTTAAGTATGTACGTAAGTGGCAGAAGTGTATACTCTAATCCATTCAGGTTGAGGGTATTGTTCATTTAACATGCAGAATGTGTTTACTTTTAATATTGTATCAGGAATGTTTTTCTTTCCCAAGTCATTAATATCTGGCTGGTATTTGATATCAGTATATTCAAGGGGATTAACTATGACCTTGTTACAATTCATTGGTTTGTTTTCATCTATTTCTTATAGTAATTTCTCATAAGCCTCTAAGGAAGGCATTTGGGTCTTCATGGTACTTGGTTTGCATTCGTTCACCCATTGCGCTCTATGCGATGCTTTCATTTTAGCGAATGTATCAACTGCTTATTTCTTGATTTCAGTAGCAATTGGTGGAGCGGAAGTATAGCTTTGCATAGCTGTAATCGGGGTAGTTTTCACCTCTCCTGTGATGATTCGAAGAGCTTTGCTTTTTCCGAAGAGTCAGTCCTCCCTTGTGTGGCAGAGATTAACATCTCAATTCCATATTTGAAAATAGGTAACATATAAGTGTTTAAGTTTTATTTAGAACAGTCTATGAGCTTCCCCATTTGCTAGCAGCTAGTCTTCAAAACTGAAGATCTCTTCTCTACTTTTCTATAACAATATTCCCATGATTAGTAAAGTTTAATTTGTTCTCCAGCACTACACCTAGATATTTGGTACTAGTGCTTTTTTGAAGAGTAGCGTTCTCTATTTTTAATTCAAAGTCTGTATTCACGTGTCTCAGAGAGAAGAACTGGTAAACTGTTTTGTTTTTATTTATAATCATATTTTCTTTTTACTAGGTCTGCAGGACTTCAAAAGCATTATTATAATTTCAGGTTTTTTCCTTTGATCTTCGTATTTTCTGGAATTTCCTGCTTCTGTCTAAATAACAACATCGTCTGCAAACGTACAGACATTAGTACCTTTAATGCTTTTTAACTTGGTTACCAGATTATTTATATAAATGTTAAAGAGGGTGCAGCTGCTAAATGCCCCTTGAGGTAGACCTAATTTACTTTGTTTGTAATTTGATATTCCTGCTCGTTCCATCTGGTCTTCGCCCATCTTTGGGGTAAAAACTTTTTGTACCAGTTAGAAAATTTTCCGCCAATTCTATAAACGTCAAGTTCGTTTAAAAGTCTCTCTTTTCATATTGTGTTGCAGGTTCCCTGGAAATCAACAAAGACAGCCAAAGAGCTCCCCGAATTGAAACCGATTTTAATTTGTGAACCAACTTCAAAATCGAATTAATGGTTGATATGTCTTTTCTGAAACCAGTCTGTTCTTCTGCTAGAATCTCATTTGACTCCAGATAAAACCTTAGTCTGGCAGTTATCATTCTTTCAAACGGCTTGACTATAATGGAAGTTAGTGAGATTGATTAGTACGATTCCATACCTACAAGTGGTTTTCCTGGCTTTAGGATCGGAATAACCTTCACCTTCAGCCAGTTCGCTGAAAGATTGAATTTTGCATTCCAGAACTTATTGTAAATCATTAAAAGAAAATTCCTTCCAGATGGTATCTAATGTGACATGAATTCTGAGAATATGTTATCTGGCCCTCGGTTGTTTACCGTTTTGAATGTCTTTGATAGCCTTATTTAATTCCTCCATTGTGAAATTCTCTGTAAAAAGTTTGTCTAAGTTCTTTATTCTTGAATTAGTACTTCTTTGGTGTTTTCGGCATTTCTTTTTCTGCCTCTTTTGCTGTTTACTGAGTGAGTACCATTCAAGATAGAAGTTATTGAAAATTTTAGCAATCTGTCTTAGATCGCTGACATCTTTGCTGTTAAAAATAAAATGATTATGTGATCAGACGACCGTGGTTTGCTGTCGCCTGAATTCTTTCCCGGCAGGCCTTGCAATAAATATTTACTATGTAAACATATCTTTAGACTTCTATGTAACGGATATTTTTGCTTACTAGGCTGGCTTTTTATTTCCTTTTTATCGAATAATTGCGGTTGGATTTTTCAGTCTAATATGTTCTTGTATGTGATGTGAATAAAAATAAGAAAAAACTGGACACCATGTTCTTCATTCAAGAATCTCTTTTAATTTTCTAGTGATATTATTATATTTTTTTTTCATGATCTGCTTTAGATCGCTGACATCTTTGTTTCCTTTATTGATGGGGTGATTAGTTCTTCGCGTTATTTTGTTATTCAGTTTATTCATTATTTTGTAAGCTTTACTTCTATCAGTTCTGTAATCTAATTCATTAAGAAACCTATTCTAGGATTGCCTTTTGGCTTTTAAAACTTTCCTTTTCATTACAGCGCATTCCTTTCGCCATTTGATTACACCGTGTTTGCAATTTTTATTAGTTTTTCCTGCCACTTTGTCAGTTTCCTTTCTTGCTTTCTCGCTAATTTCTCTTTGCTCTTCCAGATCAGTGTTCCAAAGTGGTCAGTAGTTGGGTCTTTTGCCTCTCGGGACGTTCTTTTTGGAACACGTTTGGAGGGCTGAGGTAGAAGATGATTCTGCTAGTTGAGGTGAAGCGCCATTCGGAAGAGTGTTTACTTGATGTTCCATATCTTCTGTGAAGGCCTTTCAGTTGGCTTTTTTGAAGTTCCACATAATTCTTGTGTTATTTCTTATCTGTTTTTGGTTGGAAGTAATTGTTGTTTTTACCGTTCGGTGACCACTTCTTGTGCTCCCAATTACTATTTTCTTGCAATATTCAATTAGGTTTCCTAAAATTATGGTTAAATCAAGTTTAGTAGAACTGCCTGAGTAGTTGAAGGTCTTAGGGTCATCTTTATCGTATATAGCTAACACTACATTACTATCTACAAAGTCCTCAACAATTTACCCTACTTCGTTTTCGTAAGTGTATCTCCAGTTAGAAGAAGCAGCATTAAAGTCACCTACTATTATAGTACTTCGATGAGGCATTAAAATGTCGAAATTAAAGTTTTTATCGTCTGAAGGACTATATATTCCAAAAATTTTAAAAAGAATATACTCATTCTAAACCTTTATTTCCCCAATTTCAGCAGTATTATGATTGTTTATTGTTTTCAACACCTCAAGCGATGATGTCAGTTTATTTCGCACTGCCACTAAAAGGCCACTTGCCATCTGTCTGCTTTTGAAAAGGTCCATGAATAGTGAAATTTTCCATATTATATTACTTTATTTTGTCTTCTGTAATATTTGGTTCTTGAATTACCAGAACATCGACGTTCTTCTAAACCATTATCCTCTTAATTTCTGAAAATTTAGAGCAAGATAAAGGTCCAGCATTCCACTGCAGGTTAGAAAAACAAAAGCTCTTTGCTCTGTTTTACTCTGAGCCGCCTTAGCCATAGCTGCTACACATTTAGCACCACTCAGGAGGCACGTGTGAATTAAGGATATCACGGACGCGAGTAACATTGCCTTCCCAACATTTAAGTTTTATTTTTTTAAAACATATGCATTTTGTTACGTTTCCATTTCTTTCTTATTTTGTTACATTTTTATTTCTATTTGTTACGTTTTCATTTATTTAATAAAAAGTAACAATTCAATATTTCATTAGATAGTTTTGCATTTATAAATTTTGCGAGTACATTTAATATGTTTTGGTATATTCTAAAATTTTCCCATAACTATGAAGTAAGTAATTTATTCATTAATTAGTGCAGCTAAAATTGTTTTATGCAATTATCAATCAGAGAATGGGTATTAATTATTATTCTTTTGAATTTTGATTGTGTAATGCTGCCTTACTAAAAATATAAAATTAAAATTTTACTGTATTAAACATTTTAATTTAGATATTTATGTTGAACAAATTTAGCAACTAATTTAAAAATTTTTCAATTAATTCAGTTAGGGAGGTTGTCAAAATTTAATGCATTAATAATTTTAACTCTGGGTTATTGTTAAATCTTTTGAATTAGTTTGAGAAGGAGATAATTTTAAGTGTTATATAGAAAATGATATAAGAATTATGTTTTTCAGTATTAGCAATGAAAATATTAAATACTGTGATAGTGAATATAGTTACAATAAATATGAAAAATTAATGATTTTAAAGAAGTAAAATTAATGATTAATTAACGAAGTGAGTAATTATAATAAAATTGAATATGGGTAATTTGAAATTATTGTAAATGAAAGTCATAACTACTATTATGCAATGAAAGTTTAAATGTAAACAATAGAGTATATTGTAGGGGAGTTTGGGTTCAGAATTAGACAATTAATTTTTTGTTTCTGAACAATTGTTTCTCTTACCCTTTCATATAAGAAAAGGTGAATTCATTTTTTAAAATGAATTCGATATTTTTGCCATTATTATTTAGGGGGGTTTTAATGCAGTTCTGAAAGGTCCAGTTTCCTTACAGAAGGAAAGAAGGCCTTTTTAAGTGACTGCTGGAATACTTCTTAACTACTGGTGAAGTAACAAATCAGTCAGTTAAAGAGGATTTGTCCAATTTTTATATAGAAATATTTGTCTTTAGAGATTTCTGGAGCCTTCAATTTGTATAAAATTATAAATTGAAAGTGAAATGCAATAACAATGTAATCATAAGTTTAATAGAATGTTATATATTATAATGTTAAAATGTTGATCATAAATATGAAAATCGAAATGCTGTAACTTTTCATAATTTGTTATAATGTGCCAAGGCAATTCATGGGTATGCAAAAGTTTACTTATTTTTATATTTTTTAAAAACAGTTTGAAAGACCGTCCTTGAAGAACCCTGATCTTCATTTGGACATTTTATATTTGGCAAAAACAAGAATTTTTCAGTTAAGCTGAATATTGAAAAAAATTTTAATATTTGTAAGAACACTTGGTTCATTTTATGTTCTATAATGTTCAAAATTATTTTACATTATTCACAAATTATTATTTAATTTTCTACGTTATATTTCTCCGCGTTTTTTACTGCTCTAACGCTTTTACTCTGAAAAGGCTTTTCTATCGCTAAGGCCTTTTTCTTTTGGAAGGGAGAAGAGAATATGTCAGATAAGAAAATATGTAAATCAAAATTCTCGTTTTAATTTGCAGTAGCCCCTTAGCTTTCCATTTTAATTTGAATGGCCTAAAAATAGTAACTGCTTATAATAAATTGCTCTAAACAGTATCATTTCAAAGTTAATCTTCATCTGTATGTCATATGATTCTTGCGAAACACTAATCATACAGATACTTACGAAACCCGTCAGCCAACAATAATCTCAAATTTGGGAACCCAAACTTAAAATTAACCAATCAAAAGGAAGCTTAACCAAAACTAAATCACTCTGATACAAGTTTGCAGACTTCGTATTTCTGCTGACACTAGCTGGCCTGCCAGTATGTCGTCGCTTACCTCTCTCTCATTCATCAATTTCTTTGTAGCCAAAAATATAAAAAAAGACGTAAATGTGATGAGTGATGTGTGCGCAGATTGCGCCTATTGCACTGTATAATTCAAGTTAAGAATGTGCTTCTAATATATAAAAAGGCAAAAATTGTGGGCTATTTAATTAAATGTTATTAACGTGGCGCAAAATTAATTTATTTATTTACAAAAGAATAAGCTAAGATTTATAGATGCTAAGTGTGTCTAGCAACCTAATACAAAGTTTATTCATTGGTCTTTTTCAAGCAGAAGCTGAAGAAAGTGTTATTAGAGCCACGTTTTTGAACTGTATCTAAATGAACTGCAAAAGTAATTAATCACTTGAAAATTTATTGATGTTTTTATTCAAACATTAAAATTTTAAAAAAATTTGAAGAAATTTTTTTTTAATTTTTCAAAACGCGTATTGATCTACGTATGGTCTGCTCAGACACGATCCGAAAGAAATACGTATTTTAAATTTGCAAAACTTATAGATTAAATATTCCGTAAAATGAGTTATAATTTGGAGAAGAAAAATAATCTTAATTAATAAGTAACAAACCTTTAAAGAAAATTTTAATGAAAATCAAAAATTTAAATAACTTAAAATAGTAACTTGGAATACCAAAGAGGTAGAATTGGTCGAGCAATTAATAAGATAGTTTATTGTGAAAACCAAAACTACTGTAAAAACAAAATTGCAAATGCGCATAAATTTGCTATATCTAATACCTAAATTTGTAATGCACATAAATGGAAATACTGTGATAAAGCAATAGCCAAAGTAAAATATTTTTTAGAAAAGGTGCTATGTGCAGAAGGTACAGTGGTGAAAACCAAGGTAAAACTCAAAAGCAAAATGATGAAAGGCAACGAATAATTTTCAAAAATTATAAATTTTTAAAAGAAACAAAAAATATCTAATTAATTAAAAATAAAATGTTTCTTCTTCCTATCCAATGACTTGAAATTCTAAACAAAAATGCTAGTTCTCGAGATTTCCCCATATGTAACATGAATGCGAGCAAATGTCTTTTAGAAAATCCTTCACAAAAGCATCCCTCCATTAAAGAGATAGTGCTCACGTTTTCTATTTGCTTAAACAAACAAACAAATTCTCATCTCGGCAGTTTTCTAAGTTTAATACCAAAACCTATAGTGCTTCATGTGTCAATAAAGGCTTCGTGTATTGCGATTTATCAATTTTTTCCTCCACTACACCATTTGTGGCTTAAAGATGAAAGTTTGCTAATAAAAATCAAATTCCTTTCACTATATTTCATGGAATAGCGAAGTCCTGCTTATTCCGCTTTAAGAGCTTTGTCACGGCTCAAGTGCAAAGGTTTCCTTTCTGATTGTAGGCGGAGCAACGGTTTTTTCTCCGATGTAATCAAAAAGTTAATACAGTAGCGTAAGTAGTGTACTGAGAAGGACAATGATTGTACTGGAAAAAAAAGGAATGTATCATTTTCATCAGTCGCTGAATTATCTAGTGTGTCATTATTTATTAACACCTTATTTATATGTAACGCTATAAGTGTACACACACCTCTTGCTCTCAGAGAAGTTATTTCTTGTTATCGCAATATTTGATGGTGGGAAGGAAAGATGTCGTTCTTTACTTAATTAAATCACAAATAAGAGCAAAGCTAATGACATGGTTACTCGCAAACATTTTAAAAGAATCATTTTCAAAACACGTAGACTGTCCACTCGAAGATTATTCTCCTCTCCACCTACGTTTACTGTATAAACCGGGCTGAAATTTAATTTTGATTTCGTAAAGCAAGAGCTTAATAATCTGGAGTATAAACAAGTAGTAAAAACGCGGTTTTTTTTTTTCAGAGCAGAAAACTGGAAAAATATGAAGTATAGTGTCGCCTAGCTTCGAAACATGAGTCTTCGAGCTGCTGGTTTGATTGTTACCACTCACACGACAAAAGCAGACCCACGAAAATAACGACAATTCTCTTTACCCTTACTTAAAGGTAGAGTGTGCTGTAGCACGACCGCCGCTCAGCTAAATTCAAGTGGGGACTAATTATCCTCTCCACATTTCAGTTCGAGAACTATACTACAGATATTTTCTCTCTGAGCAGCAAATGAGAAAATTCGATTATGCTCTTGCTGAGATTCGAACTAAGGATCTTCCAGCTGCTAGCAGGACACGTTACCACGTACACCACTACAGCACGCACGGAGGGAATTCCATAGTTTGCTACAAAGCTAATTTTTTTAATCTCTCAATTGCACTCATTTCTTATTTAATAAGAATGCATAGAAATCTACTTCACTAAATTTAAATCTTAATTTTTTAGTAACATGCTTGACTAATATTCGTAATTATACATCCAATTATATACTTCCATGAATGAAGTATACTCGTAACTGATATATGATTATGCGCAAATAATATGAACTCAGATTATTAAAGGGAAAAAGTATTATATTTTGAAATAAAATGCTTAATACATGAGGAAGAACAGGATAGTCAGTAAACTTAATGGCTTAACAAAAAAATGCGTTTACAAAGTATATATAGGGAGCCATGATGTAGGCTAATGAGAAGAAATTAAATTAAGTGAATTCTAAACCTCGAGGAATTAATAAACCTCGAAGTATTCTAATTTTTTATTGACCAAAACTTCAAATTAAATTTAAAATGTTTCCAAATATCCAGAACTTTGAAATTAAATATTTAGGTCCATTTTAGGTGTACGTGAGTCAAATTTGTTTTTCTAATTTTTTTACACTGAACATAAAATTTATCTAAATTATAGGTATAGGGATCGAAGGACTTTATTAGATGTTAGATTTCGTTTTCAAACCTAATCTTTATTTAATTTTAAATTGCCTAAACAGGAATATTTACACTATTTAAAACATCTTCGTAACTGGAAGTACATGACAACGGTTACAAAAATAAAGTTCAGGCAAAGACTTTTGTGGACACGGTGTATAACTTCGAAGTGACAAAACTGCTTCATTTTTTAATTATTGCTATTATTATTATTTTCCTCAAAATTCTGTTGTTCCAAATATTAATACACTTTATGAAAAAATTATGGAAGTTAACTTTTTTTAATGTTTTAGTAATGATAATAAAAATTTTAGTAGATGCATTGAAGTCGGGTTAAATATTTTCTGTATTTTGACATAATTTTAAGGTAATTTTTTTATTTTTTGTTTTTTATTTATTTATTATTTTTTAAAGTTTTTGTGAAATTTGTATTTAGTTATGTGCTTAAAAATTCTGGTTAGAAAACGAAATGCAGGATTACAATGGTACTGTAAAACTGATCAATTGTCAAAAGCTATTTAGTTCATACTAAAATGTTTATAAAAATAACTTCAGCTCTCTTTCTCAAACATTTC
>KK113971.1:30051-55358 GCA_000611955.2 Stegodyphus mimosarum
CCGATGTTCCTTTGCGAGTTTTTTTATACCTACTGGAAAGGCGGAGCTTCCAAGAAATGACGTCAGCCTCGTCAGCCAATCCAGTTCCTTTAAATATTTCCAGAACATTCTATAACTGTACGTGTAGGAAAAAGCGGGAAAAACAATTTGACTACGGGGCTGTGGATTTAATCCCACGTACTTTCGAATAAGAGATCGTCGCCATTAAAAAGAAAAGAACATGCATTTAAAATTGTGATTGAGGAATAAACAAAAATAAAAGACGAAATTTGACTTAGGGTTTTATATGTACTTTTGACTATGGAATTTTATTATTACATATATGTATAGGTTTTAAATTTTAGCTTTTTAAATTGTTGCACGCGTCTCAGTCTCCTTAAATCCTTAAAGAACCATAACCTTTTATAAGTAATTTAGAATTTAGAAATTATTTTTAATCATTAAATACACAGTCCGCCTCGAAGTTTCTTATATTTTTTAATCATGTATTTAAATTAGCTTCCTTAAATTTATAAATATGTCCAATAATTCCTAGTTGCTGTGTTTGAGAAGGATTATCCTATTGCACAACAAGTCGTCGATCGAATGTTTGAGTGGTTTGTTAAAGAAGAATTCCCTGATGTAGAGTTCCAGTACTCTGGTGTCATCATTGAAGACGGGCTAACAGAATCAGAAGGTAAATTAAAATTTTTTGAAATTGTTTAGAGCTTGAAAAGAACTTCTTTTTCAAGCCGTAAGCCAATTAATAAGAAAATTTAGAATGCAATTCTATTCCTTATTTTCCAGTTTATAGTGACATCCAATTACGACTTATATTTGTACGGAACCTAACTATCTAAAATGTCAAATACTGGCTCCCTAAAGACAGCTAGAAGACTTATCTTCCAGACCAAATTCTTCAGTAAAGCAACACGAATAATTCTAACAATTTACAAACTTGTATAACAAGAGAAGGATCTGCTATTTAAAGCTTTAACAAAATACAATCATGTGGCTGTTGTAACAGAATACAAATATGAAAATCCACAGGCCAAATTGCGCCTATAAGTTTTAACTCAGGTTAGCGACTATGATGCGGGTCAATAGTAGCTTCCAAAAGCTATTTCCTAAGTTAAAGAACGGAATTTTTTAACTTATAACATTAAATCTTTAACTTAGTATACATTATTAATTTGCATCCTGGTGAGAGCCGACGAAAACAGAAGTGGTAGTACAGGCAAAATAATAAGATTATGAATTAATAAACATATACACTTACAACTCATTTTCACAAATACTGCTCCATTTTATTCTGCCTGAAGTTAATAAATTTAAATTCAGTATTTTATTTAATCAGAAGAAAATCATCAAAACGTCTCCTTTAGCTCAGTTTATTGTTTTCTGAACTATTTTGAGATCCTACTAAGTACAGGATTTTATAATTTTAAAGATGTACAATTTTTAATTAGCAATATCGCTTTGAAACCGGTTATGACTACGTCTGAAAATTCTTTTAAGAAGATATATGTAGGGTCCAAGTGGAGATTAATGTTGATGCTTTTCTCCGTGCTTTAGCTAAAATACAAAATCGAATTAACTTTTTACTGAAAAGACTTAGCTCTAGAAAATGAAGGATGTTGTCATATAACGGAAAGAAAAATTTCAAACAAATGTATATGTAAATTTAAAAATGACAATCAATGTATTTATACAAAGGCCAAATCTTCTTAAAATTCTAACCAATTGCTTAATAGATATCATGTATACAAACTGAAAAATCATAGTTTTGATAAATCGCAACTTAAAAAGATCTTGTAAATCTATATTACTTTGTTAGTACTATTAAAAAATAGATAAATACATTGATAACATAAGAAGCTTGTAAATATGTATAATTATATAATTAAAGAGTACCACTTACATAATCATCATTATTACTTTTCATCCGAATTCACAAAATACTTTAAGGAGTCTAGTATATGTAAAATTTCAAAATATGCAACACATGTAACACATTTTAAAGCTCAGAATCTTTATAGCTAATTAATTTATGATGGGGAACTTTGCGTACTTATTTCAGTATGGTTGATATAGTAGTTGCTACTTTTGTTTTATTTTCCAGTTATTAAAATTAAATACCTTCTTCGTCATCGACATAATATTGTAATGTGTATTACACTGAGCATTATGATAAAGAAACGTCTATTTTTAGTTAATTTCTTATTAAAATTAGAAAAATAATACATATTTAAAATGACTTACTTTAAAAATAATAGAATTATATTTTCTTCAAAAATCTTTTTGATACTTTAAAGTATACTATTTTTTAACGTAAACGTAATTTCTAAAGCTTTTATGCGAGAAGAAGAAGAATCAGTCTGATATTTTACACCCAAAAAAGATTTATACAATTTTAAAAATTTCTTAAAATTCTAATCAATGGTTTTAGAGATATTATTCACGCAAACAGTAAAGTTATAGTTTTAATAAATCGTAATAAATATATACCGATGAGTCAAAGATTGTAAATAGGCATAAGTGTACATTTAGAAAACAGTATTTATACATAATCATCATAAATTTAACTGATGAAAAGTGGCGAGTCAAAATCTTCATATGATTTTAAATTTAATTATAGTTCTAAAGGTTCTAACGTACAAAAAAGAATAATTGGTCATTTTATACGGGTATAGAGTATACATAATTAAACAAAATTTCTTCAAATTCTGATCAGCAGAAAAATCATGCATACAAGCATTAAAATCATATTTTTACGAAATCTTAATTGAAAAAGGATATTATCCTGAAATTTCGTAAGCACAATATTCTTTCTGAATTGATAAATGTATAGGTACATGTGGCTATAAGTTAATTTTTCTAATCATGTCTGCCTATGCACTTGGTATAAAATTATGCATATAATCATTATGTGCATAATTCAGTGTAATCATATGTCTACGTGAATAATATGAGAATTTAATATATATCATATGATGTGGGAAATCGAAGTTTTCATTTCATCTCAAAAGTTGTATATTCTCTTTCAGCTACGTTTTAAACAGAAAATTATCTAAAGTATGAAACATTTTGATATAAAGAGAAGCATTAATTTAAGAATTTGGCTTTGATATAAATTTTATAAATAAATACCATTGTTTGCTGAAGTGCGAATATATACAAAATAGGCTCAAGTGACGAAAGCCTAAAACTAATTGTTCACTATACCTTCGGTTACAGCAAATTTTAACACAGATTTTATTTTAAAATACCTTTAAGAAATTGAATTTTAATATAAAGGCTTTAAGACTTTAATTGCTTTGTTCATTTAAAGGTTTATGACCCCTTAAATTCTTTTGCAGATTACTACAAATATTCGTAAAGGATAACTGCGTAGAAATATGCTTTTTATAGATAAATGTGGGTCATGTTAAAAGAAGCAAAGATGGGGCATTGAAATCCATAAATTCTACGAATCGTGCGAAAAGTTCGAGTTTGAAACCTCGGAACTTTGTCATCATTCGAATTCTTTTTTCCACCATTCGAATATTTAGAATTCTTATCTCAAGAGTTGTTACACATTTCAACTCTAAATGTTGAAAAGGTTAATTTTATTGACGTACAGTGGAAAGGTCCCTTAAAAACAGAGTGCGATTATTGTACTTTCAGTGGATCTAAATCACGAATATCACTTCGTGGAAATCCAGTGTACCACAGCCTTAGTTTTTTGGAAGAAATACATACCGATTCATGTTCAGTGTTTATGTGTATTAACTCCTGAAATAATCCGCCACCCTTACAAATTTGCTTTAATTTCTAAAGATTATGAAAAAATAATTAATTTAAATTGTTATGCTAGAATTTTTCGGCAAATTATATTATGAAAATTAAACTCAGGACTCAGTTTTAATTATGAAGTCAGCCAATGAATCCTCTTTACATGAATAAATTACTTTCGAATAATAAATATTTCAAATCAAAATGAAACAAAAGAACTTAAAACAGGAAGTTGCAAGGCATTTTCTCCTCCGTTCTACCTGTTCTCATGTTGTAACTGATAATACAATAGAGTAAATGTGTGGTCGATAATTCAGCACCAGCTAGTTTTCAGGATTTAGAAACTCCTGCCTCCAGAGACGCCTTTAAGTAGGCACTACGGAATTGTAAGGAATTTTTACCATCCTCATTGTGTGCAGTCGTAGTGTAGTTGTTATTATGTCTTTGAAGATCCGGAGTTCGAGTCCTGGAGGAGCCTCGCTGATTTTTCATGATTCCCTCTCCGAAAATCAAAGTAGCTCCCCAAAGGGATATAGTGAACAAGCAGAAACAGTTGTAAATTTTGCTACCATGTCATACCTAAATGTAAACGATGTTATCCAAAAGTTACTTTAAATATTTACCAACAAAATTCATGATGTTGATTCAAATACACGTTTGACTCTTTTTTATTTTTAGTCTGCGAGAGGATCACAACGCCTAATCCAGCAATCTTAATCGACACGACCCGAAGACCCAGAGCCATCGGTAACCGTGCTGGTCCCTTGGTGAAGAAAGTGGCACGGAAAATGGGCATACCAACAGTGAGTGCGACGTATGGCAAAATGAAAGGAATTGCAGAGTGGGAGAACATGAGTGAAACTGAAAAACAGTACTTAATACAAATATCACCTCCGGGTTATATTATTACCCAAGTAGTTAGAGATATCGCTACTCATCAGAACATGACCACTACTGGTGTACTCTTCCACGAAGATATGGGTAAGTGCTATACGTGTAAAAGATGCTGATAACTTTCATGGTTCTTCATTTCAGTCCGTCAAAAAATCCGAAAATTGTCGTTAAAAAGTTATGCCTAATAAGAATTTACAAGTATTCAGAAATAGAAAATTTGCTTAAATTGAATCTTAATTCTTCTTCCTTTCTGGAAAAAGCAGAATATTTTTCAATGGAATGCGAAAATACATTGCCTAAGCAATTAATATAAAATTTATTTAATGAAAAATCAAGTTAGGATGAATATGTTTTAAAAATTTTAGGAAACGTTCTATTTAAGTAATTTTATGTAAGAAAGTGAAAATAAAAAGCGATTAGAGAAGATAGCATCAGTAGACAGAAATTAACATACATAAATCTAAAAATTTTTAAACTGGCTTACATCGAAAAATATAGAAATCTAAGATTTATAAAAGAAGTGCGCATTTTATTTTATTTCTAATTTGGAAAAGATATATTTATAACAGTATAATAATTCAATAAGGTATTTAACAAGAGTTTATGTTAATCGCAGAAATTTTCTTTTATCTTCAAGTCTCGGTTTTGTAAGCGTACAAATAACTAAGGTTAAACAAATTCAAAATTGCTAGAACAAACTAAAATATACATAAAATAATACTAATTACAGAGTTTTCCAAATACAGTCAATAATTTACTTCGTATTTAATAGTAGCTAGTCACTCTTTTTCGCTCATCAATATACAAATATTTAATTAACATTTATGTAAATAGTGTTATTCAGCGTTGTGACCAACGCATAAAAATCTTAGCACATTTTTGAAAACAACATGTCAAAAATAAAATTTTTATAAAATGAAAAATTTCTGCATTCTTCTGCTTTTTTTTCACTCTTTTTTACTTCGTTCACACTTTCCTCTCCTGTTTCGAACTTCTTTTGCTGTAAACTTGTTAATCCTCTATTCTTGCCTTTTCCTCAATTATCTTTTTACCTTTCATTATTTTTACAACAAATGTTTCCTCAATACACTTCTTTATTCGAATTTTTTTCAGAGCTTATAAAACGATTAAATGTAAATTCAGAATTAATAGCATAATTCATTATTGTCATTCTGAATATTTTTCATTCAGAAAAGTATTTCCAATAAAATTCAACTTGGATTTAGCATTAAATTAATATTTTACACACAATTGTTTAGGTAAATTATAATATTTTGTCCTGAAATTCTTGTAGACACCTTAAAAACTATTCCTTAGAGCAAAACAACTGTTCCTTAGAACGTGTTTAACAATCAGGTAGGAAGAAAAAAATTATAATTTCTTCTAAATAATTAAATGTTCTAATTAATATTTTAGAACTTAGACATATAGCCGATAAAAATCTTGAAGTATTTAGATTTTTCATCAGCATTCGTAAACTCAAAAGAAATGCTTCAAATGCTAAACAAATTAAGAGCCGCAATTTTATTCTTTATGAGAAATTTCAAAACTTTTCAAATGCAGTCCTCAGTAAAAGTGTATATTGATTATTCGATTCATAAAAAAAGCATGATGTGTATACCAGTTTTACAAACTGATTGCTACTCAGGAATAATTACCTTGGAATTTGAAATTTTCCTTCTTTTTTCTCATTCAAAGAGGACATTAATAATATCAAAAGAATTTAACATATCTTCAAGAAATCTAGGCTTAGAAATTTTCCTTTATAGCTCTACACTTATAAATGTAATTATCTATATATGTACAACTAATATGTGCTAAGTAACGTAGCTTAACATAAATTAACATGAGTATTATTACTTAACATGAGCATGAAATTAACATGAGTTACTAACATGAGTTTCATTACATAATTAGGCATATGTTAGGCTTAACACTAGTCTTATGCTATTGGACATATCGAATCGAATTTAATGCCTTTGCTTCTCAAAACAATTGTTGCTCTGATGTTACAGATTAAAGAACTATCTCTTCGTTGCATCTTTTTATTTATTATGTTATGTTTTTTGGTATCAAATTTTCATTTGTTATTATTTTTCATATGTTGGATTGCTTGTGTTAATTTTGCTTCTTGAGAAGTTAATTTTATTAACTGTTTCAAGCTTAAACGATTCAAGTATATTGTTACATGCGTATGGGTTCGTAATGGATTGAATGCACATGGAACCAATGACAGCGTGGTTAAATTTATTTTCCCAAGAGAAAAAATTAACAGGAAGTTTTCACAAAAGCTTTTGTACAGCTCTTAACATTATTAGAGAGCACAATCAGTAGTTACCACTTCAAACGACTAAGAACATTAAACACAATGCAATGCAAAGCGCATGTAAAGAGCGAAGCTCACATGAAGATTTAACTCTGAATTTCATTATTATAGTCCTCTCCATTGATGAGTTGTCCAGTTTTTGTGCTCTCTGCACCACTGTAAACGGTGGCGTCGGTGGTCACCTTTCAACGGGAGGCAGCGTTCAGGACAGCAGGCGAATAGGCCCCCTTTGTGAAGGCGTCTGGCCACAGTAAACTGCGACACTTGTCGCCCCGTTGCTGTACAGAGTTGCTGAGCAATGGCGCTTGCTGACTGCTGTCGGCCCCTTTTCGCCTGCAGGACGATGTGTCGGTCATCCCCTGCAGATGTCGTCCTCGGGCGGCCACCACCAACCTTTCTAACAGCTGTACCTGCGGTTTGGAACGCTTTCCAAGGGCGCGAAACGACAGTTTTGTTGATTCCGAACTCTGCAGCTACACTGATGACAGTACGCCTCTCCTCCAGCTTTCCGATCATTCTTCCACGTGTGAAGTTGTCCAGGTGATTTCTTCTAACCGTATTTCACGAACTGACTCACTGGCACTTGCAGCGAATATGTTGAATTGCGTCTCTGTCCTTCCTTTTATTCCACTGTTGAATTGCGCGCGCCGACATCACGCGCTTTGTGTACGCTCACGTCGGCTCTGACGTTTCGTTCCTGATATTTGCATTCGCATGACGTTTCTACTGACTTACGTGTTCATTGTACTGATCTCCAGACCTCCTTTTCTGCAATTTTATGGCTATCTGTAAATTTTTACATTGTTTCTTAAGTTTTGCACACCAGTGTACTTACCAAGGCCTGTTGGGGTAGGACTGATAGAGACAGGGTTGCTTTGATTAATTTTCCGAGAATGTAAGTATTAAACGCTAGCTTTTATTCTTTGTGAGTTCAGACTGATATATTTACATTTTCGTTGCGCCGTTCAACTGGTACAGTGGTTAGCGTCGCTGACTACCGTGCCGAAAGGACCGGGTTCGAATCCCGGTGTTTGTAAATGTATAGTGTCGGTGCTGCATGGCGGCCCTTCATATATGCGGCGAGCCGAAAGTCCTCTCGTGTGGCTTGGTGGAAGGGGACAGGAATGGGAAACCCTCGGACCCGTCCCCCGGGGGCTCTCCATCAAAATTGGGGGCAGAACTGAGCTAAATCGCACTGTCACCTGTAAGGTGCTCAAGGCTGTTGCCAACGACAGGCGTAATCTTGCGCTCCTTGCCACGAGAAATTTCGTGGAGTTGGGCTTACTATATGTTAGACAAGTGAGCATAATCAACAACAACACAACAACATTTTCATTGCAAACCCCCTGATGACGATGCAGCGAAAGAATTAAATTACATTTTCCTTTTTTATTTTCAGCTTAAATATTTATTGCACTTTTCATACAATTTACCACTGTGCTTCTGGTTTGTACTTTCCTTGTACGAAGTAAATGAAGTTTTATGATCACGAAAAATTCCGAGTATCATATTTCAACGAAAATATCCATTTTGACCGCTATCGAATGCAATTTAACGATGTTTTTGCGTGACATCTATACGAAAGAACAGAATAAAGGACTGTTTTTTCCAAAAGAATTATAAAACTGATTTAAAATGGATCCAGAAGAGATATACATATGTATGTATCTCGCATAACTCAAAACGTTGAAATTTTGTATATGGGACTGCTATAACATGTAGATGTGCACCTCCTAAGTCTTTCTGCACCTTCAGTCTCTTTTTGCGTAGTGGAACGAAAAGGAAACTTTTAATTTTGTGCACCGAAAAATCTTCCTCCTTGCCTGCTGGCCAAATTGTCTGTTTTTGCGTAGAAACTGTAATTTTAATTGTAAAAATTTATTTTTTAATTGTTTTAACTGTATTTGGTGTTTTATGTTTTTCTATATCTTTCAATTTAAATTTTTAACCGTGATATTTAGAGATTTTATGTATTTTTGCCCTGGCGCGAAGTGAGAACTGATTAATTGAATGAGAAATATATCTCTAATAAAATTCGAGGAAATAAGTTTAAGTGAAATGCAGGAAAATTTCGTATAATTTAATATTCTGTACAAGGAAGTCATGGGGTGTACATATCAGATTTTTTATTTTAGCATATGGATTGTTCCGAATATTATGAGGAATGGATTTTCAGAATATTAATTTAATTTATTTTGCGTTCTCTCTCTCTCTCTGTATATATATAGAAACAAACACTTTCTCGGTAGATAATAGGTAGTGTAAATACTGGGAGTGCATCCAACATCTAGCACAAAATTATGTAATGTAATGTAATATACGAGTGTGCTGCAACCCTCTTGACAGATAATAATTGGTTTCATTGTTACCGCAACACACCCAACACAGATTAAAAAAGGTAAAAAACAGAAACCAGTAATTAATAACAAATATTAAATCAAAAGTATTGCTAAAATCTTCAAATCAGAATTTCCAATAGATAGATTAAATAGATGTTCAATAGAGAGAACAAAATCAGTTGCATTAACACAATTTTGATGCAAGGCATCATGTTATTGTATATGAGAATTTCAATTCGGTCCTGAAACTTCAGGCAGTGGTGATTTTATGTTCACATTCATTAATGAAATTATGTGCCATTAGATTCAATATGTTTCTTCCAACGAGATTTAAGTACGTTCATACCAGTTCCATAAAAGTACGATATACTATATTTATCAAATTGCTTAAAGGAGCTTCGAACAGTTGCGCCGTTGCTGAATCTTTTCATTACCAAAAAGCGTTTAAAAACCCTGAAGCAGTCTGGCAAGAAATACACTGCTCAAAACAATTAAAGGATATTGTAAGTTTTATATAAAATAAAGATATAAGGGAATTTTTTTTGCCGAAAATGGAAGAAGAGAATCACAAATGCAAATTTTTCTGATTTTCAAACTGTGGAGTATGCTAATTTTGAGTTCGACGTCAAAAACGTCGCTTCAGTGGCAGCGAATGAAATTTGACTTTCAACTGAATGAAAGACAATGAAGACAAGGATGATCGGCATTCAGTGACTGCTTTGTTTCGATGAGTACGATGTCTCAGCGAAGTCATTTAACCGATTCAGAAGCTTGGAGAGTTGTTGGTAGGTTAGAAGGGGGCCAAACTCAAGCCGAAGTAGCGCAAACCATTGGAGTGTCACAAAGTGTGATTTCCAGGATCTGGAACCGTTTTTTGGAAACTGGAAGTGTAGGCCGAAGACCAGGGCAAGGTCGTAGACGGGCAACAACGCCCAATGAAGATCGTTATTTAGTGTTAACGGCTCGAAGACACCGAAATATGAATGCTACTCTTCTCCAACAACACCTTCGCTCGGCTACTGGTAGGACGGTTTCAACTCAGACTGTCCGAAACCGGCTCCATGGTGTAGGTCTGTATGCTCGCCGACCGATGGTATGTGTTAGACTAACATCAAGGCATCGTCGCGACCGCAGGGAGTGGGCAACAGAGCATGTGAACTGGAGGAGAAATGAATGGAGCAATGTTCTTTTTTCTGACGAGTCCCGTTTTTCTGTTCATCCTGATAATAGGCGTATTTTCGTCTGGAGGGACCGCGGCAGTAGGAATAATCCTGCGTTCGTGCACGAAAGTGTCAGATTTGGCGGTGGGGGAGTGTTGGTGTATGGTGGCATCTCCATTGACGGGCGCACAGACCTCTACATCATTCGAGATGGACCTCTGACTGGTCGCCGATATAGGGATGAGATCCTCAGACCTATTGTAGTCCCTTACGCTGCAGCAATCGGAGATGACTTCATTTTAATGGACGATAACTGCAGGCCACATCGTGCTAACCTGGTGGAGGATTTCCTTTTCGAGGAAGGAATCGTACGAATGGAATGGCCAGCGTGTTCTCCAGACATGAATCCAATAGAGCACGTTTGGGACGCTCTAGGAAGACGAGTTGCTGGCCGCCAACCACCCCCACAAACTCTCCAAGAACTGGAAAGAGCTCTTCTGGAAGAGTGGGACAGAATACCCCAACTCGTGATTAATAGCCTCATTGACTCCATGCCTCAAAGGTGTTCAACGTTGCTGGCCGTCCGTGGAAACCATACCCCCTACTGAAAATGATTTCCTTTGAAGAAAACACCTTTTCTTATTCTTTTTTCTCATATGCACAAATTGTGTTTTTTTCCTTTTGTACACAAATGCGCAATAAAATGCATTTTTTTCTTCCAAACATGTGTAATTTATTCTCATATAGCCTACTACGTCTGTCGACCATGCATCAATCAGCTAAAACGTTTCCCAGCCACAAAATCCACCTAAAACCGCAATATCCTTTAATTGTTTTGAGCAGTATATAAGAAGAAATGGTGCATAGGAAGGAGTTATAGAGTGTAAGTTTTGCGTTTTCTGAATTATTGTTCCCGGAGCAACTGATCCCTCTTTCTTCGCTATCATTATTTTAATAATTAAAAACGGAAAATTTATTTTCTGGGAAAATCCAGAACTGCAAATTTCCAGCCGACGTGTCAAAACGTTTTCTGTCATTTCGCTGAGAACTTATCAAATTTCCAAGTGCATGCGAATGTTGGGAATTATTGGATGGTATGCTCCCAGTGTTTTTGTTTGGTACAAATAGTCAAATAATCATTTTCGATGGGTGCTGCTCAGCAATCTAAATTTTTTCAGCCATCTTGTTATGGTTCTTTCGTTCGTTGTATCAGCTCCAAATGCTCAAACTCGACATTTTAAGCGGACACTTTTATTTTCTAACCTCTCATAGTGACTGAAAATAAACTTGAAAATTCCATTAATTAAAGTTTTTCATTGAAAGTAATTCTCAAAAACCGGAATTAGAATAATTTCGTTAATTTTAGGAAAAACGAAAATATTAAATTAGTTGATACTTTTACAACATTTTCTATGAAAAATCTGGTTAGTGTTACTCAACTTCATTATTTTATTAAGTTTGAAATCCTGTTTTGTTTCAATCAGTTCAATAATTTTAATATAAGTAACCTCATTGCTTCTTACTGAATATGGCTTCTTTCTGAATTTATGAGCTTTTTACTGAATAATTTTCAACTGACTGAATTTTACAATTATTTTTTCGCTACATCAAAGTGTAATAATTGCAATGTACACCGTGTTGCTACCGCCGTTTCCTATTCACCTCCACCGTGTTGCTGCCGCCGTTTCTCCGTCGTGCCATTTCGCCGCCGAGCTATTTCGCTGCCGGACCGATTCGCCGTCAAGACATGTTTTTCTTTAAATGCTTGTATTATATCTTGGCATATCACATTAGGCTTTTTTAGTTTAATAATTTTGTGCCTATATTATATCTTGCCATATTATATTATTAAACTTATTTAATTTAACAATTTTGTTTGTAAGGTTTTAGTTAAACTAACCAAGTTTTATTTTAGTTTAAATCTTTCTATCTCTTCTCTGTTTCAACTTCCCGTCAGAAGAAGCGCGCGTTTTCAGCTTATGCTAATTTGAAGTACAGCCAAGTACTATTTAAACCAGAGGTAGAAACCTCTTAGTGTGAGAGAGCTTTTAGTCTCAGATCACGGTCATTCTGCTCGACGTTCGCCTGACCAGCTAGTAGCTAAAATTATAAGCCATAGTGCTTACTACGTGATTGCATATTGAAATAAATTGAAGTGCGCTAGTATTAGTATTTCTTGCTACGCACCAGTTAGTTAGAGGCCAAACTCCGCGATTTGCTCTGCGAGCAAAGTTTAATTTAATTTCTATTTAGGTTTAGATATCTATTTAAATTTATTTGATTTGTTAAGTTAGGCCCAAGTGTGGTCTTTTACTTTCTGTATCCCTCCCGAGTTGGGAAGTGTGTAAATAATAGTGATTTAATAAAAGAGGATTTTAAATCCCTTTCAAGTGCAGTTATTCTCCAGCACAGTACCTACATCAGAACAAAGCCAACATTTTTCAGCTCCCTGTTCCAGTTCAGGACTTGAGGATAAGGACCCTATTAAAGACTTCACTATGTTCCCTAAAGCTATGCACAGAACACTCAGTCCTGACATGTTTACCTATTGTATACATTTCTCTGTCTTGAATCTTAAAAGGAAAAGGCTTTCTCGAAAAACACGTCTTCTAGAATTACTTAAGTATTACCTAGAACAGATGATTTTTTCTCAGGTGAAGAGTTTATTTCGGGGTGTTTTCGTATAAAGTTAAGTGTAAATAATATACGTATAATAGGGTGAGAATTTCCTGCTTGCATGGGTGATTTCTCTGAATTAGCTGATTAAAATTTTAAGTAATTTTCATTAATCGTGTAAACATTGCATCTGCATAATTTTAGAAACGGCAATATGACTTCAGTTATACCAGAGGCTTAGCCCATAATTATGAAATGTGATAATTTTGTTCTCTTTGATACTGACGTAATTTTCTAACTAACTGTGTGTAATAACTTTATATCTCATACTTGTAAACAATTATACATATTAGAAGCAAGCTTTCTTATGTATTTTATTTCTGCTTGATGGTTGAATGGCCCATGGCGACTCAGCCGCCGGCGGACTGTCCTGTCGGCGAAACGGAGGAGGCCAAACGGTTACTGCGAAACGTCCTAGACCCTGTACTTCGATATTGTCTCAGAGAGTTTGAAAATAATTTTAGAGAAAATTTATCTCCTTTACAAAAGATTAAGACTTTCTGACCGTTATTACTCAAATTCTGTTTATTATCTTATAGAAATGGATCAGAAATCTTCTACCTTACTTCAGAACATAGCTACTCGGGCGACGATACTGACAGTTCAAGCCAATCGGCAGCGAATCCAAGAACAAATCCTGAAAATGAAGACCAGTGACACAGCTTATTACTTTGTTATTGGACCAACAAATACAATTGGCATGGCCTTAGAAACTGTAAGTTAAATTCAAGAATGTTCTTGTATAGGAAATCTCTGATGAAGATTCTCGAAATGTTTCTGATTATAAGGATAGCCATTTTGTTTTCAGCGAGAATTTCGGGGTATTATCTCAATTACAGGAAATGCCAATTTTTTTAAGAAATGTCTAAAATATGGTAAATTTCAAACAAATCGACGAATTTTGGGAATTTTTCAGTGCAACCAGCTTGGCTAAATTTCCGATGTTTTAGAGAAGATAAAGAATGATGTCAGAGAAAAAGAATAATGCACAAAAATTAATTTATTACATATAAATTTTAGGTTTCAGTTAGATAGTTATCCCAAACGTTAATCAATAATCCCAAGTACTTGCGGTTTTTTTTTTTTTCTTTTTTTCTGATAAAAATTCCGTGGCGGCCACTTTAAGAATTTATTCATAGCATGTTTCCTTTAGCGATTTTGCGCAAAATACGTATTCCTAGAGAAAGTTTATAGTAATTTCTTCCATTGCAGACAAATCCACAAGCTCATACATTTAAGTTGAATTTAAGACCAAAAAACATTGCGATTTATGTATAGGAACTTGGAACACTAGAAAAGAGCACATACTAAAATGGTGACCTTGCTTAATAAAACTGAAGCATTATTATTCATATAATTCCCAGAGTTTGGCGTACTATGAAAATCTGGTGACTTCTACTAAGGTCATTGAGCTAATACGTAAGTACTGATTATTTTTATACTGAAATCTTTTTAATATTATTTAATTACTGAATATTATTTGTGTAATAATTGCAAGAATTCAGGAAACTATCAAGATGTGCAAGTTTTTCAAGTAAAAGACAGAAGTAATATTCTGGACAAATCATTGGTTATTGTATATATAGGAATTTAAGACATAATATACCGCAGTATTTTCACTAATTCATGGGGCTGAGGTTTACCCTCATGAGTTCCCAAAAATTTCATTTTATTGAACAGCACAAAATATGTTGTTAAATATTGATATTGGTATTGGTAATAATCTTCTTAGAAAGTATCAAGTCCGAGATCAGGTAGTTATATAATGAGAACTGTTCTTTTGAGATGAAAACTCAAAAGAACAGTTGAGCCCATATCTTCAGACACTCATATAAGATATAAGGCTCACACTCGATAAGCCCATATCTTCAGACACTCATATTATTTTTTCGATACCTCCAAAGTATGTTTGGTTCTGATAAATTTAAGTTCTTAGATCTTTTAAAAAACAGTGAATAACATTTAGCCATATCTCCACTTTCGAAATTCGAAAACGAAGCTTATTTAATTGTGGATTTTGCTCGTATAAGAACAATGTAAAAGGCTTTTAACTGACAAAAGTGCACTAGATATTTTGAATACAGAAAACTATCCATCGTTACATCAAGTTCTAACTTATTCGTTGTTTATGAGTACTTAAAAAGTGTCAATGTTAGACTATTTTCTTCTAAACTTAAAAACACTCAAAGGACAAAAAAAAATTTACATTAAAGAGAAAATTTATATAAATTATACAATTTAATACATTAAAGCACCATATCCACTTAAATAAAAGTCTTGATTTAGGAAATGGCTTTGATAACACTTTCGATATTTCTCTGAATTATAAATATGAATTTAAAAATGTATAATATATGTTTATTGGATTGTGTGTTAATTATTTCTATTACTGCTTTGAACGTATTGCACATTTTAGGAAATAAAAGTGTACTGATTTTTAAGTGTTAAACGTTTTTATAAATCTTAGTGTAAATTTACAGCTGCGAAATTTCTGGATTTACACAGTGACCGTCCCTCAAATTTCGCTTTTTATTTACAAGTGAAAAAATTAGTACTCTAATTATTATGAAGATACACGAAGGGTTTATAAACACGCAGTCTTTTATAAACACTCTACAAATAGAATATTACAGTCGAAGTATAACTGTTGTTATTTGTATCATTGATTTGAACCTATTAGACGTTTTCGGATATAAAAGTGTATTGCTTCTTACCTGCTAAACGTTTCTGGAAATGTTAGTGCAAATTCTCCTCTGCGAAAACCCCACAGTTGAGTAAAAGGAGAATGGATACTTTTAATTAATGTACTGTTATATATATTGTCTTCAACGATACGTAGTGTACTTATAAATAAGCAATCTTTTATAAGCACTCAATATTGTTTTCATGCTCCATCCTAAGTAAACCATTCTCAACAAGCATCGACATGTCGCGAACGAAAACTGTGCACCTGTACATGCAAAGACCAGTCCCATTGGTTTATGATCTGTAGTAACGTTGATTAGAATTTCAGTGCAGTATCAGAATAAAAATTTCACTAGTCACTCGCGACATGTCACTAGTGTGTGTTGTGAAGGAATTATGAGAAAGGAATACCGAGATTTTTTTTCCATTTTTATGTATCTTTTTACGAAACTATTATTATACAATAGATGTACAGAGTGAAAAGAGATTTGGCTAGTTAAAGATGTAGTTAAAATATTTAAGTGACATTTTTAAATGTTTTATTTTTTCCGGATTTAATGACAGAAAATCAAAAGATCATTCATTCATTCTTGGTGACTTTTAACTCAGCAAGGAAGTCCTAATTTCACTAACGGAAAAATTTACTATTGAATTATGACAAATAAGTTTTTTAAATTTAAAATATTCTTCAAAATAGAACTTTAAAACGCATAAAATCTCAGCTAGATATTGAAGAAACGTCTGTTAAAAGTTCGATTACATAAGCCGTTGAAAATATTTCTCCTGCTTTTAACTTAAATATAAACTAGTTTATTAAGCAGGAAAGTTCAAAAAGAAGAGTACTTTGATATTCTTCTGTTATCGGAACCGGATTCAGACCTGTATATACGTTTATATGTATGCATGTGCGTATATGTGTGTATATACGCACACATCATTCGTACGTACGTATGTTACATGCATATATGAACACATCCATCTATACATACATGCACATGTATATATATATATATATTTCTAAATTAGGTCCGAATAACAGAAGAGTACCAATATTTTTAATTCTTTTGATAACTTTGACACAAAATGAATTTTCGGTGTTTTAAAGACCACAAGAGTTTTAGTACCAATTTTCTCAGGAAAAAATACGATGAGTATTCGAACAATAAAATTAAGTTAAATAATTAGAGAAGTTAAAACATTTCTCTTTTGCAAGGAGTTATGTTTGAATGTTCTAAGACTGAAAAATACTTGCAATTTTATTTTATTTATACACGTGTGCTTAATCCCCTCCTTTGTTTGTTTCACGTTACGTTTGAGCTTGAGAAAAAGTGCCGGCAATACATTGCTGATTGTTCGAAACATAGTTTATCACTTCCTTTAAATAAAAGTCACTAATGGGTCTGATATGCCATAGGTTTTTCTCAGATGAAGCTACGAAGCCTTCCAAACTCCAAGAATATTTATTTAAAATCCATCTAGAAAAAGCGATAGAGATTTGTGTTATTTTCAACGACTTAAATAGAAGTTTGTAGAAACCCACTTCGGCAGATCTATTTTCAACAGTATCCAGATAAGATGGCGATGGGTTATACTTTGCTTATCGTATTACTTTACATATCGCAAGATCAGGGAAACCATATAGCATTGGAGAACTGATACTAACAGCGATAAAGGAGGTAGTAAAAATGGACAAAGGTTTTTAAGTCGCCAACCTGACCACCTGACCATAAGAAACTTCTTTTCAGTAGCGACACAGTTCAAAGAAGAATCAAAGGGATGGCTCAAAACATTAAAAACCCCTCTAGGTAACTTTTTAAAAATAGTTCATTCTTTTAACAACTTGATGAATCAATGTTACAGGAAATGATATCTTACTTCTCGCGTTTCATAAGGGATCATCTAATCTGCCTTGAGTTACTATTTACTCGAGCTTAATATACCAGTACTAAAGGAAAGTAATTATTTCACTTAAGAGAATACTGTTTTTAAGCAGAAAGAATTTGTCATGAGTATTGTCAGTTGGCGCTGATATTGCTCCAGCGATAAAAGGACGTTATAATGCTTTATTGCAAAACTGAAAGAACAGCTAACAAATACATCGATTATATACTGTGTTTTTTCAGCCAACATTTCATAGCGACATTCTTGAGTGAACATTTACTTTTGACCATCAGTGTATTAAATAAAATCAGTGGTAATTCTTTGAATGAGAACTTTGTGAGATTTTACTTATTTAATTCAGTGTTCAGTCCTTGAAACTACTCACACACTCAGGCGATTATTCACTAATAAGCGAATAATCGCCTGAGTGTGTGAACAGAGACGTGAGACTCAGACTCAAGAACTACCCTTTATTTTTCAAAATAAATATGACACAAACAGCTCCTAGCTCGCAGCGTACAGCAAAGCCTCCACTTGGGTTGAACTTAAATTAATATGAAATTAAACTTAACTAAGCTTAACTAAAGCTAACTGAAAGATATAGCCGAAGCTATCAAGATTCTAAGTAGTTGGCCCCTAAATCTTAATTAAGTCGGCGAAGCCAAACAAGGGCCTAAAGCACGGCCGAGCTTAGCAATAGCTTAGAGAGATGTAGCCAAAAAGCAAACGCGCGCTAGTCATGAACTCAGGCTCTCTATCAAAGTCAGTGAAACATCGACTTAAATACTACTCTTACTCATTTGCTTTAACCCGGTTTCTGGAAATTGTAAGCTGAAGCTAGAAGGGACAGGAAAGATGCATAAATTTAAAATAACTGTTATTAAAATTAGTCTAAACCGCACAACTTGTTTGAATAACGCCAATGCAATGAAAACAGTGAAGATTTCTCTCTCCTGCTTCTTCATACAGAAGTTCGTTGTCCCGGTCTGTCGTTTGCATAACAAAATAGACTAAGCCGGTTTGATGAGGATAAAAATGAAATCAAAGAGTACATTGGCATCCTCAATCATCGGTTTATGTGCTAGTTGTCCTTTACGAGGACGTCATGATCCTTTACAAGAACTTCTAGAAGAAAACGGTTTCTTTAATCATGGTCAGTTATCCAAAAAGAAAGGATTCTACAAAAGCAGATGTTATAAAATACTTGACAATAACCCGGCATAGAATACATGCATGCAAAATTCGCGTGCACCTATTCAGAGTTACCTAATGATCGCAATGGATTTACTAATCATGTTGATATAGAAGTCCTATTTTTTCTTTATTTTTTTACTACCTTGAGTAACAAGATGCTCTTGGGATGAAGATAGAGCCATTTTGTAGCGTACATGATAAATGCGTGTTTTCTTTCCATGTTTAAACCAGTGGGTTTTAGAGATATAGTTAATGTTCCATATAACATGTTGGCTTAAATGTGTTTCCAAGCTTTAAATCAAACTGCTCATCAAAAGCATAGAAGGAATTTTATCTGATGCAGTTCTAAAAAATAAGTAGTTTAGTTATTAAATGAAAGAACGTAGTTCATGCTTCACTGATACTTATACCCTTATTATTATCGTATTAAATTATACTAGCTAAAAGTAATAGATTAAATATATTATTCAAGGTACTGCATTTGTAATTTTTTTTCTTAATTTAGGCGGAAAGCAACAACATGACTGGTAGAGAATATGCTTGGTTCTTAGTTTCATTGGTAAATACTTTGTTTATTCTTTATTACTTTTTTATTCTCGAAATACCATAAAAGTAAAGATACAGCTAGAAGAAATATATACTTATTAAGAAAGTAAATACCAGATAAAGTAATTCTTTGCCACTCAAAATTGATGTAAATTTCTTCAGTTGGAAAAGCTGTTTGAAGCTGAAGGAATAATTTTCTTAAAATATTCTGTATAAAAGAAATCGAGAATTTCTTATTCTGATATAATTACAAAAACAAATTAGCATCGATGCACTGCTCGGGTATGAAAATTGTATCATTTTAAGACGAGACATTTTCAGAAAATGTCATGTAGTTTTTAAACTATATTCCTCACTTTGCTAAGAGGAATTAATTTGGATGTCTTCTAAGCCTTTTAAGTCCTTAAAAAATAAATTTCAAAATACAGTCCAAAAAAAAAGGTTAGGATTCAATAAGTAGCTTTTAGTGGCAACCAAAATTATGTGGCAAAATTCTCTCATTTTGTTAAATGAGAAAAATAATATGATATATTTTCGTTAAGTCTTGTAAAATAATAGTGTACAGTTATGCACATCAAATACCACCTACAGAAAAATTCCTGTAGTGAAATGCAGCATTAACACTCAAGCTTCAACCATTATCTTTTATCAGTAAAAAAACAGAGATACCAGGTCAAGTCAAAGATGATGAAGAAGGAACTTGTCAGATGTGCGTATCCATTTTATAAATCATTCTGGATCAGTAAATAAAACATCGTACAGTGCAGCATCATTAAACTGCACTTTCTGTACATGTTTATGTATTTCAATGTACGTTTATTTATTATATTTCTATATATGTCCTAATCAGTTTAAAAGTTGAAAATAAACATATACAGAAATTAAATCATACAAATCTATTTTCATGCGCAGCGCACTAAGTACTTTCTCCTTCACAATATTTCAGCAGCCACATTATTTACATCATTACTTGTAGCGGTGATTACCGTATTTACTCGAAAATAAGGCCTACACCTCTCCATTTTTTAATCTATAGATTTGTTCTAAAATTTTACAGGGTTTTTATGAACAAATATTTTGATAAGTGGATTTTTGACATGCATATTTATATTTTGATGCTATTTTGTTTCTCAAAGGCATATTAAAACGATAGTTTCACTACATTTGGCTTCCTATTTCACTGAAATTTACTTAAATTATCAATCACTTCCTCGGTTAAGTAGTATCTTTAAATATAGTCAATTGCCAATGTTTCTTTTACACTCTATATCTTAAATATTTTAAATATGTTGTTTACAGGTGCAAAACCTTTGGCGATCAAGCAAGCAGTCTATGGTCTATCCAGTGCTTCTTCACAATTGTTAAGCTTCTAAAGCGCAAAGCTCTCGTTTAATCCCTAATCGAAAAATGACGGCTATAAAAGTAGTTGTATTCTGTCTCGGGTCTAAAGCCCTTAACGACAGACTTTCTAGGAGCACAAAGAATCACAGTTGAATTTCCATTAGTAATGTCCAACTCATGTCTAGATAAAAATGTACATTCAGTTTTGAAATCCATCTTAAATTTTATATTTATTATTAACTTTATTAAGCATTTAAGAAGAATTAATAGATTTTTGATAAACAGAAAACCCTTTTTTTGGCCAAAATGCTTGCATTCTCTTCTCTGGGTATGCTCAGGACCTGCTGCAACGAAATCTTATTTAAAACTTACGTCAGTAGAAATCCGCAATTTATGATATGAGGTTTCGTACAACGGTAGTTCTGAGGAAGTACCCGTAACGCTGATTTGGAATCAGGCAAATTGACAGCCTTATAATGTACAAAGAATAATGTACAAAAGAAAACTAATTAAGATTTTTAAATACAGCTTCCACATCATCAACAAATGCAGCAGATAAAAAATAGCAAAGGTAAGTTAAAAGTTTTAGAGGAATTATAGTGCAGGCCTGGTAAAAAATATAACTTCATGCAGCAAGCCTATTCAACCTGCTGAGAGCTGAGCTCAAGACGAAATGCCCGTGTTTTTGTGATTTTAGCTTCTGGTAAAATGTCAAGAATAGGAAGCTAACCTATAATATGATATCTTTCGGAAAGTCTTATTTGAATTTATACCGTACAAGTTGATTCTTTGGCTTCAGTTTACAAAAATGTATCAAAACAATTAAATTATTGGCATAATTTTTATGCGTCACTTACTTGCAACTTAATTTGCATGCACTTGAAAATTTAAATTTTTGTACCAAGAAGCAGAATATTAAAATCGTAATGTTGAGTCTTCTATACTGCTAATTGTCATTTGATCAGGTAACAAACTAAGAATGCGTATATTTATTAAACAATTCCAACGCTTCTAGGATTCCGCTCAGCCAAGTTGCAACTGCAAAAGACTCACTGCCTTGTGGATGTCATCTAGACCACAAAGCAGCAAAGCGTCTAAAGCAGAGAAGTTGGCTAGAGACTTCAAGGTTTCATCTCAGGTAAGATCTGATGAACACAGGTAGAGTTTATTGTTAGCTTGAAGACAAAACGTCTATTCAGTAACCATATTGCTTATTCATTAATGTCACCGGAAAAAGGCATGGATAAATGACAGAGATACCGTCTTTCTTGTAAAATAGCATTATGCGATCGATCGGAAAATAACAGCACTTAGAATATGCATGAAAATTAATTTGTTAAGTCTTCAGTAATTTATTAAAGCTTACGGTGAATGAAGATTCGTTGTTCCATGAAAGTAATTTACAAGGACGAGGAAAAGAAAAGAAGCGTTTTAAATTCTCATTTATAGAAAGTAGTAGAAGTATCGACAGTCATAATAAAACTGGCAAAATATAACATTTCATAAAATCTACCAAATTTCGTAACAATTGTTCACCTTATCTTTCACCAAAAGAATTACGATACTAAACCTGATTTTACTCTAGTAACCAGTAAGTGTCGCATATGTCAGTAAATACAAGAAATGCTTTGACGACTGCCGTCCTTTTCAAAGGAAATTAACTTATAATGACAGATGCAATCTAACTGCACAAAAGTGTAAATCACAGAAAATAAGAGGGTTCGTCTATGTATGTGTGTGGGAGAGCGGGGAATTTTCTTTTATCCATATTCGTCCGCTATACATACTAATTGCCATGTGCAATAAAAAGTAGACTTTATCTTTACAGTAGATTTTTAAGTCACTGTGAACTTTCTGCAACTTTTATGAAGACCCACTTTGGGTAATTCTGTTTAGAACTAGCTGGTAAAATTTTATGTAAAGGTAGTATATTATTGGAACAGAAATTTAACACATCCCAAAGCAAAGTAATAAAACAAATCTTCCTTATTTACGGCATGCCATGTCATTTAAAGAAATTTTATTTAGAAAAAATTCAAAACTTTTGCAGACGTAAAGTTACCGTATACATGAGAGTCTCAGTTAATTTGATTTTCGATTTTCTACCAACCAAAGCTTTGCTCCTTGAGAAAACTGTATTCATGTGTACTGAATAACCAAGAAAAAAAGCACACTAATTTAACATTCAGTACTTTCATCACAAAAACGCACAGTCCAGAGAAATGCTCTCCACGAGTATGCAAAAAGACAATGAATACCAAATTTCAAAGAGATGATTCATAAATTTGTTTACGTCTGAAGATGTAAAATTTTTATTGTCCCACGTATGTTCATAAAAATGTGATCTATAATATTTTATGTTTCCCATGGCAAGATCCTCAATTCAGATGATTTTTCCCTCTAACCATAGCTTGGCATCTCTAGACTTGAGAAGTTGATCATTATCTCATTAAAAAATCTTAAATCGGTCAGAATAAATATTGTACAAAAAGAAATTTACTCGTCAGAAAGGATGCGCGCACAGTGTTTAAATGTTCGAGACATTTGTAGAAGTACCACGATTCCACTGATTGCGTTCTATTATGGTGCTACTTCTTCTCTGCATGGTCTTGCTAGATTGCGGAATTCATATTTGCGGAATCCGAATTTTCTCCACATACAGATCCTCCCATCTGCTCAAAACCATTAAATACTCGAGCAATGAAACCACGCTATTTGTTTATATTCTTCCAAACTCTGAATTACCCAAGCAAGCTTCATAGCTTAGCTCTTAGTTGCGCTCTAATCAGACTTAATTTGGGTGGATGTCAACTTACGAAAAAGTCCTATAATCCTCACTTTAATGTTTTTTTCAGGCCCCGAGCATTAAATTGCTACATAAGGCATTCTATCATGCAAAATGAATATTTTCATTTGATGCTGGTTATATTGATTCTGTCTTTTTCTTTTCTTTCTTTTCTTCTTTTTTTTAGTCAAACTTTTGTCCTAAGTTCAAAATTTTCTTGAATTCCTACGATCACAGTCTATTCTTAAAATGGACTCTTAAAATAATAATCTACAACTATTAGACTGCATCAAAAATCACTTAAATCGCAAAAAACTATCCATTTTCAGGACAGAAGCTTTCACAACTGCTTATTAGTTTAAAGATGATGCAAACATTGGCATGGATGCGCAGTGTTACTATGCATGTACTCTGCGCTTGCTCATTTCTACTGGTTTCTCTGGGGCTTTAGCTATATGAATTTATTTAATTTATTATGAATTATTATAAATTTACAAATTATTTAATTTTCAAACAAATTGATCGGCACATTATACCTAAGATACATCGCTTTGTCTTCATTTTTGGTTTATTTTCATTTTTATGTAGCAAAGTTATTATTTGAAGCTGTAAAACTCTTAAATTGGATCAAAAAGACTTAAACTATCAGGGCGGTCGTTTGCCGAAATCTTAGGCATATTAAAAGGTAGCAATAACATTCGCACGGAATTTGCGAATCCTAGGGAGTATTCGTTGGTACGAAACATTATCATATAACTAAATTTTGGGTTGTGTATTTGTAGCGATTAACAGTACAAGTTCAACATTCTAAGTGCTCTAGATAAGGGCTTCTTGAACTGTCTTCAATCGCGACCCCTTTTTATAACTGAAATTGTTTTCGCGACCCCAGATATTAAATATAAAATAAAGATATAAAACAAATATTCCCCCGTAAATAATTCACTTCTTTGGTAAACAATATACAAATAAAATGAAGTAGTTTTAGGATTTATCTTAAGCAAACAAAAGTTAAAGAAAATTCTAATGAGATAGATATGCTTGTTTTCTTCTGCAGAACAAACTAAATGTTGGTGCGATATTTGACACTGCTGCATATAAAGCATCATCAGTATGTTTCAACGTTGAACGACATTTGGTTTCAATTAGGTTTTAAAGCTGAAAAAGTAGTTTCATAAAACTATGTGGTGCTGAATGAGAGAAGAACATTTAATGCCATTTCGGAAATAGTGAGAATAGTTCTAACTCTGATCCATAACTCATCAAGGATTTTTGTGAGAATTCAAGTTTTAAGTTTGACACATTATTGACATATAATTCTACACATTATTGACATATAATTCTACACATTATTGACATATAATTCTACACATTATTGACCATTTAACTCCATGAAATATTAATGTACAATTATACCCATTGTTTCTAAGCAGTAAAAGTGAAACATGTCCCGGGAAATGTAACAAAATAGCTTGTGTAAATCTGAAAATTTCTTACTAAGATCGAATAAAATTTTACCATGGGAATGGGTTTAAACTGTTTGGTGTAAAGACCTTAGACAAGACGCCATCACGATTGAGACTACAGTAGCGATTAGCACCTAAGACTCTTTAACGAGTTTCTTCACTTATCTCTCAATCACCGTATTTGAGATGTTTTGATCCAGATTGATTGTGTGTGTTTTGATCTTACCCATATTTATTATAATAAATAAATTATAATTCTTACTT
>KK113971.1:55394-102659 GCA_000611955.2 Stegodyphus mimosarum
ATATCATCAGTGTATGTGTCATTTATTTCAATTTAATATGATTGATCGATTACTTCTTTGATTTTTTTTAACTGATATTCTGATGAAAGCGTCGAGAATAATTTGAACTTTGTTATAAAAGCTTTTTTATGATTAAGTAAATTGTTTATAATAAATAATGTAATTTCTCTTAGGTATTTCAATATTATTACTGGTATATTAAGCATCTGGAATCATTTGTTTATTACACAGATAAAATTTTATAAAAGATAGAATGTGTAACTGAAATTTTGTTTTAGTTTCAATGCACAGTAAAACTATGAATAAAAAACACCATGGAACTACTAGACGATTTGCAGTTTACTCCTTTGTTCATTGTAATCAGAATTATTACTTTCAACTTAGGAATTTAATGTAAAAAATAATCAAGAATACATTATAATCGTTATAACATTAAAAATTCCTATTTTCTTCCCTTATTTTTTCACTCCTTTAACTTCTTTGAATTCTTTAATTATACTACATAAAACACTGTTTTCGATAACATTACTGTTTAGAATTAGGAGAATCATCTAATATTTATTAAAATCTAAGGAAGAATAAAGGAGTAGTAATTTGAAAATTTCATATTTCTCTTAATGCCAATTACAGTTTTCACATACCATTTTACGCATACACAGCCAGGCTTTCAGATACACTAAGTAATTAAACTAAGTCTCTGAGCTACTAAACGAGCTACGATAGAAGGCCGAATTGCTATAATGTGTTAATAAAATTACAAATTTAACATCATCTCAAAATTTTTCCTCTTTCATATTCATGAAACTACCATCATTCTAAAAATTACCTTCTTATTCTAAAAATCACTTAATTTCCTTAATACTTCTTACTAGTTAGTATTCTTAATATTTGCTCTCAGTCTAATTAATATGTTTTTGTGTAAAAAAAAAATACCATACAGAGAAAAGTTGAAGCTCAACCTGACAATACGTTTCTTATCACTAAATAAAATGCAGCTCACACAGCGTATAACGTGACAAAATGCTTTAAATTTACAACTAGATTCTATAATTTAAAGAAAATTTTTAATCATAACATATTTTTAACATTATCTATATATATTTACTTCCTAAATTACTTTCGACGTGCCATCCCTCAAAGGCTGAAAAATCTCATAGACTATTACAGATATCTTCAATTTTATTAATATCTAAATTTAATTAGGTTATCAAAGGGAACGTTATTCCAATTTTGATGGTTTGTAGGTGGAAATTGCCTTTTACTACGACCTCGTGATACTTGTTATTCAAGCAGTTCGCAAGGAGATAATTAAAGGACAATGGCCTTCACAAATTACCTATCTGTCTTGTGCATCTAGCGATAATGTCAGCTCTGATAAACGCAAGAATTTTAAGCTTCTGACTGCTCTCAAACAGGTATAAATTTTTTATTTTACGTTTTTTTAATTAATTGAAATTAAAACACAATTGTATGCTCTATGGAAAATTAATAGTTTACAGCTTTCCGCTTAGCTCTTAAATGAAAATATGTATACTGAATTTTTCAGAAAATATGACAGCTAACTTAAAATACTGTCTTTAAGGAACTCACAAACGACTATTTAAAATTAGTATAATTTTAGAGATTTTGTTGTTATTTTGTAAAATTATTTAATGCTGATAGAAAGGCCACATATTAACAGTTTAGATATACGATCTAAACTGTTACCTCGAAGTAGAGTCTAAATCATTTTATAGAAAAAATATCTTTGATTATCTAAATCTTGAATCATTTAGATATAATAATTCGCATAGTTCAACTTAGTAAACCCAAGCTTTCCTTTAACTTTTATTGCTTGAAATGGGAGATGACACATAATAATTTTATCTATGACAGATAATGATATTATGTTATACATTCATTATAAATAATAAGCAGCATATGCATTTTTCTTCTTACTACATTTTTCAAACTAACAAAATAGTACTCTTTCAGGAAGCATATGAAGGAATGTTCGGTCCATTTAAAATCAAGGAAAATGATGGAAGTTATCAAGAGCTGGAGCTTATTATGCGGAAATTAAGCTTCGTCAACAGCATCATTACAGAATCCAAAAGGGTGAGTGAGGAAAAATGTGAGGAACTTCTAATATGTGAAACATGCATGATTTATATCTTACTATGAACTTTTATTTCGATTTTAGATTGGAATTTGGACGTATGGGCAACCAACAGGAAAAATAAAATTCGAAGCCGGGAGTGATTTGAAGAATTTCACTGTTATTACAGTTTATCGTGTCACTACTCTGTCGGTTAGTTTGTATGTTATCACTTTATTTAACAGCCATTGTAATCATAATATTAGTACTTATTGCCTGATCTTTAAAGTACAATGAAAGGTGTTCTTAACAGATCAATACATTTCAAGCTCTAATTTTGCAAAGCTCTAATTAGATACACGTGACTTCATTTTACTGCAAATAATATAAAAAGGCATGAAACGGACATATGACAATTTTTACGCGCCTTTTTCAAATATTCATAATGAAAAGTACATGTAAAAAGAAACTTAATACATTAGACATTTAAAAATGAAGTACAGCATATTAAAAATACTATGAGTTAATATCAGATAATGATTTTTTATGGTAATTTTGCATACAAATTGCTTTGTGCCAGCTAACACTTTTTTCAACTTTCAGCGTAGAAACACAGTTCCTAAAAATAGAAAGGATACTGGAATATTGTTCGGGATATAGAAAATAATTCTTACATAAAAGATTCATGAGAATTCTGGTAAAGATACTGTATAAATCAGTAAGCAATGTATGCCATAGATTGTGTCTAAGACTACTGATAAAACTCACGTAATACATAGAATTCTCAATACTATCCATCATTACATAACGGAGAAAACGCACATTCAGTTTTAGGACAATAGCAGGACATTTTTAGTTATTATTACTAAACCTTTTATAAAAAGTTATTCTGCAGTAATTTGCTGAAAAGAAAATTGTAACACTAAAGCTAATTAACTACATAATTGCACTTACTTAATCTACATCATTCTGATGAATTATTGTTTTCACAACTAAGCAAAAATATATCGTAAATTCGGTAAACTATAAAAGAGAAAAAAATACATAACTAAAAATTTATTAAGCTGTTCTTCGTTGTCTGCCAGTTAAGAAACAACAGGCAGCAGTATCTACAAGCTTTTAAAAACTCGAGTATTTAAATCAGTAAATCACGCAATCTAACTTTTAGATAATAACTCCAGGCAGTGAGGATTCTAACTTGTACATCCTAAGGAATACGAAATCACTCGGTGTCCGCCAAAAATATCGTAGAGAAAGCAAAGCAAGGCGAAAACATCGTCGTATAAAACATCATGAAGAAAGAAAAGAAAAGAAAGCTAAGAGACGACATCGTGATATAAAAACATCTTTGTCGAAAATAAGCTGCTCAGAAACATCGCGATTTTAAAACATCGTCATAAATAATATCATGGCAATAAATAAGGAACCTACAAATCATCGCATGAAATACAGAGGTAAAAATATTCCTCATTCCTTCTTACGCTCACAAATCATTACTCAAATACGTATTTATAACTTTTAATGCACGAAAAACACATGTCTGTGATGTTATCCTCTTGCGATGATTAGTATGTGCTTTTTTTTAACTAGGATATTACCTACAATACTATTTTAAAACTGCAGTATGTTTGAACTGCTTTACTTTCGACGACGATGTTTCATGCCACGATGTTATAGAACTGAGATGTTTTCTCCCATGATGTTTTGCAAAACCCCTATCACATCTGCGCGCGGCTACGCGAAACATTTCCGAGAAATGCGATTCTGGCAGCATTTATTTAAACAGGAGGGCTCCGAGAAAAACAAGCACGACTGGGGGTGGTGATGTTCCGTCTAGTCGAGGAAGCGATATTGTGCCTACGAGGAAAACTGAAACTTTGCTGAAAATGTTTCGTTTGCAGCTGTGTTCCGCCTAAAGATAAACCAATCGGACAAAAGTTCTGCTTCTGAAGGATCACCGGTAATTTTCAGTATGGCGATGGTTGTAACTGTGAGATCCTAGTCGGTGGAACTAGCAGCCGATTTAATTGAGGAAATACGGAAAAAGAGTATCTATGTTGCTGTTTTGTTGTAGTATAACTGTCTAAGTCATTTTAAAAAGTTTTATTATTCATTTATAATCGTGGAAGTCTCAGAGTAGACGCTATTTTATAACTTACTTTTGATGATTTGTTTACAAATCATTCGTCGCCAAAAGCTCGCCAAATTCGTCGTGTTTCATGGGAAAAGAAATGTTATCATTGTTATATAATAGAACTTTTTTTTATTAAATTTAAGTTGAATAATTTTTTTAATCTGTTTGTATATGCGCGACTTTACTTTTCTGCTAATTACTAACCTTTTAAATTGTTTATTGCATAATCAGCGACATACTGAAAACAACATAAAAGATGCGTAAAAAAAGAAAGCATAGCTTGTGTAATAATGAGAATACACATTAAATTTGTCTGTTATTATTTTCATGTTATTAATGAAATACTTTTTAGATTATAAATACATTAGAAACTATATTTTTATTATAGATACTACATATTGAAACATTGGAAATTTATGGATTTATTATTATGCATGATGAAAAACATTTGTATATACATTCATTAATATAAATCTTATTCATTACATTAATACTAATAAACATAGATCCACAATCTCTAAACCATCGCATTTCTCTCTCTGTGTATGACTTACTAGACGTGTGTTTGTACAGGGTGTATCAGTACAGAAGTGACAAACTTTCAGGAGATCTACAGAACACCTAGGCAATAGGAAATCACACAGCAATGTATGGCCGAAAACGCTTTCCTGGCGCGGTTGTGACGAAACAAAAATCAAGAAGAAAAGGACAAGAACGGGGTGAGAAAACACGTTTCTTATTCGGAGTACATCAAAAACAAAGAAAAAGCAACATAAAGAGACAACTGTCGTCATGAACGAAGGTATTCGAAAGTACAACCCGGACCGTGATGCACGAACTGTGCGTCATGCATCGTCATGCGATCTTCTATTCGTGATGCAAATCTTCTATGCGCCGGAGAAGTGAAGCCTGCATCACGGTCCGGGGTCGTGATTTCGAACACCTTCTTTAATGACGATCGTTTTTTGTTTTTGTTCTTATTTATTGGTTTCTGCTGTACTAAACATAATAAAACACATTTTGTTTCACTGTTTGTGTCCTTCCTTTTTTACGTTTTGTGTCGTTACTACCGCTCCAGAAAAGCGCTTCGGACCATGCATTGGTATGTGATTTCCCATTGTCTAGGTGTACTCTGTCTCTCCTGAAAGTTTGTCACCGCTATACTGATACACCCTGTATATGAATATAAAAAAGTACATTGCCAAAACGTTTTGTGAATATAAAAATGAACATTGCCAAAATGTTTATTGTATCACTTCTAATTCATTTAACTATCACGTAATTGGCAGCAACTGTAGTCATCAGTTCTTTGCACATTGTCCTGGATATGGAATACACAGTTGAAAAATAACTGAAGTCATAATTGAAGTGCATTTTGTGCATTAGGCTAGTCGTTAAAATTCCCCCATTCACACACAACCTTTGCATTTGTAATTATGCTCGGGAATTTAAACAAAAAAATTGAGCAGGTAGCCTTTACGAAATATTTAACATTTTGGGATAAAATGAATATTTTTGACTCATCACAAAACGTATATCAGTAAATGCCATTATATTGTGCACTATAAAAATTATTAAATAAATATATGGATACAAAAACACTATTTGCAATAATAAAATCAGAAATAATGACAAATCACTGCATGTACGATCTAAAAGTATTTACAAAAATATAAACAACAGATCATTACAAAGAATAGGAGTAAAAAAATATACAATTTAAAAGTAACAATTAATGTGATAAACACATGTCATTTTTTCACGGTACTGAGCCAACAGTAGTAAAATAATTACAAAATATATTTTGTATATACACGGAATTTGAAAACAAACGTTTCTTTCTCCAATCTGAGCGATAACTGGCTTTCAACTTTATTTACCAAGTGAAGATGGTAACCCAGCTAAGTAGGTTTCGTGGAAATGGGGGTTCTGAGAAATATTTCCTTCTACGCCGTATTTCAACTAGGAACAGTAGATGTAATAGCAGTTTACGACGGTTTCGGCTTGCACTGCATTCTGCGGGACGTTTTCGTCCGCAATATTTCGTCCGCCTGTAACAAATTCTTTCATCATACAGAGATTGGCTAGGTAGTTGACGCTACTTCTTAGTCTGTAACTGCGTGGTTGCCACTTTATTCTCTAAATTACAGTTTCGTTTACAATTTAGACTCAAACTGATTTCCATTTTGGAGAAAATGAAAAAATTAGAAATTACAAAAAACAGTGACTATAAAAATACTGTGTTTTCTAAAATAAACCTTGTAAGGCCATTAAAATAATTTACTTATTCAGGCCAGCCATTCATACTGAAATCCCTAAATTAAATAAATAATAAGATTAAATAAAGCTTACAAATTATTTATAACTGCTTTATGAGCAGAATGTATTTAAGCCTAGGGCGTTCTGTTGCCATTTTTGGTACATTTGTATTGTTTATGACGCATTTATGCCATAAAAATAATCGTTCATTCTTTTTTTCTTTAGATCCCACCGTTCGTAATCAAGAACGTTGATGAAAATGGAACTGTATCCTTTACTGGTTACTGTGTTGAATTGCTGGATGAAATAAAACAAATCTTGAATTTTGAATATACGATTTTTGAAACAGCAGATCAAAAATTTGGGACCATGAATGACAAATTGGAATGGGACGGCATGATAAGAGACTTAGTGGATAAGGTATAAGTTATTATTTTTCATTTAACAAGAGTATATCACAGTTTACTTCTTTAAGTACTGAAAGATATTTTTCTCGCATATAATTATGTTTGAAGCATTTTCATAGTCGAGCGCAGAGATTGATTACTATATCTTTGAGCATACGAAATGATAACTAAACTCATTGATGGGAAATTTATTTAATTGGATGAAGTATCCTTTAAAGCTCATCAACACTTTGCAATTTATGCAACTCTTCACTATCCAAAATATTTTGATTCTGAAAATTTACCACTTATATCACAAATGTCCATTACTCTGACTAAAATTCTTTTATATACATATCATTATTAAGAGATTTACATTTTAATACTTTTCCATTACTACCTGGACTCTGTTCACTTTGAAATAATGTCTTTAATCTGAAATTCAGAATTTATAAATCATTCACATATTTTGAATTCTGTGAAATACGGAATAAAAATGGCAACATCAGGCTTTGTTTTAGAGTTTGAAAAGCAATTAAGTTTAATTCTAAATTTTCATAGAAATATTATAAAAAACAACATCTTTCTTTAAAATAAAATATTAATCTGCATTCTGAAAAATTTTATTTTATTTCTCATAAATTTTTAGCTTATTAAGTATTACCTAGTTTTGTCTAATTTCGGTCCCCGGTGAACAAATGGATAACACCGCTGAATATTGTTGTTAGACTGGTGTTCGCTGGATTAAAATCCCAGCGAACGAGCTGTCTTCGTGGACGCTTTTGGGATTTTTGCCCACGTATAACGTGATTAGAAGCCAGTTTCCCTCACGCATATTTCACGAAGATATCCCTCCCCTATATACAGATAGCCCTATTTTATACTTTGCGATGATCTAATAAATTAATCAATCAATTTAGAATTTCACTTTTTAGCTAAATAAATGGCTGCAAATTCTCTGATAACATGCTGCGAGAAAAGATTTTGGGTCGCTCATATTCGTTTTACCATTTTAAGAGATCTTGAGTCAGTTTGGATGAAACTGCTTTGATTTACAGTTATCTCTTTTATTGTCATCATTTTATTAATTCAGAATATAGAAATTTTTACTTATTTTAATAGTAATTTAATTTTAAAATCAAAAGATAATAAATGACCTAAAACATTTAGTGAGGCATATTAAGGTGTTTTGTCTTTTATAATAAAAAAGTTTTCAGTGACAAGTACCCTTTGTATAATCATGTTCAGCTAGTAATTTTATATTTCAAGTTCGCTTCTATGCATAGGTAAATGTACTAACATCATTATTGGTGAGTACGATTCTGCTTTACAATGTGCATATATGTATTTTCCTATTTTTTTTTCATATGTCATCACAATGAATATTTTACACTAAGTGCTAGTAATAATCATAGCTGAGAGAAATGCCTTTTAATTATTTTCCTTTCTTAAGCTATCTTAATGAGTTATCCCAAAAGCATAAAAATAATAATTACATTAAAGAATAATTCGTGTTAAATCAAGTTTCTGAAACAGGAAAGATTATTGTGATTTAATGTATCTTACGTAGAAACATTTAATTGCTCAAAAGTGTTTACCAGATGAAGAAGTAGGACTTATGCGGCCAATTTTCTACAGAAAGCAGAAATTGCCCTTGGTCCTATATCTGTGATGGCTGAAAGAGAAACAGTTGTTGACTTCACCGTGCCTTACTATGACTTGGTTGGAATTAGCATTTTGATGAAGAAGCCATCTGTTCCCTCATCGCTTTTTAAATTTCTTACAGTGCTTGAAGCTAATGTTTGGGCTTGCATTCTTGCAGCCTACTTTGTAACGAGGTAAGAATTCCCTATTTATATACCAATTATATTTTCTTTTTATCTCCGATTTTTCCTGTGTAAATATATGTATATTTATAAAATACACGTAAAATATGGTATAATGCCCTTATAATACAAGGACATAATTTAAATAATAACATATTTCATTAACACTTAGGAAGTAGTTTACGCTACCTTCTTTTACTTCTTTATTTTATTTTTTCCAGTTTTCTCATGTACTTGTTTGATCGATTAAGTCCATATAGTTACTACAACAACAAGGAAAAGTATAAAGATGATGATGAGGATGAGAAACGGGATTTCAGTCTGAAAGAAAGTCTTTGGTTCTGTATGACATCTCTGACGCCTCAAGGTAGTTAATAAAATTGAATTGCAAAACGATATTCATCATTTCACAAATGAAAGGTATGAAAACAAAAAGGGCATTAGTTAGTAGATATGCATCTTATTAAAACATTTTTTCCTTATAGGAGGTGGAGAGGCTCCTCGCAATTTATCAGGCAGACTAGTTGCTGCAACATGGTGGCTCTTTGGATTCATCATTATAGCTTCATACACAGCCAATTTAGCTGCGTTTCTTACAGTTTCTCGTTTGGATTCTCCCATTGAGTCTTTAGATGATCTGGCGAAACAATATAAAATTAAATATGCTCCCCAAGAAAGTACATCAGCCGCAACTTATTTTGAAAGGATGGCTTACATTGAAGAAAAGTTTTATGAGTAAGCAAACTTCTGTATTGAAACAATCAATCAACAGCATGTGGAATTTTATTTTCATCAAAGTAAAATTTAATAAATGTTTCGCTAGGAGTTGGAAAGTCCATCTAGAATTATATATAATAAAAATATTTGCAAGAAAATTTTGTTCTAGTTTAAATGCTCGTTTTTAGAGTTCACAAATAAAGAAACGTGAAATACAAAGAAGTGAAAATTAAAAGCTAACTGTTAACTGCGAATATATCTCTGCACAGAAGCAAGAAACCCGCAGAAAGTTTTTGATTGTTTCGTAACTCGTAAAATGGAAAAAAAATATTATGCAAGTTTGAAATTAACGTATTTTTGGACTCAAAAACAAAACCAGGTATTAAAAAAGTATTCGTAAAAAGTGTAAACAAAGCCAAACTAAACATTTAATAAAGAGTAAGATTTCTCCTGACCAAAACACAAAGCTAGTAAGGATTATTCATGCTCTTTATTCGACTGTTTTGCGTACTTAAGCTTTTTAACTCGTAGGAAGAGAATGAATTTCTAAGATCTTGAAACCTAAAGATTTTAAACATGTTCAGTTGGTTTTAAGTTCTAACAGCGGTCAGGTGAAACAATTCCTTAGATATCGTTATTTTCCAAACAGTTAAACAGAAGCATCATTGGACGATGCCATTACCTTCGTGTCTTAATTAGAATTCATCGCCTACCTGGCACTTCAAATCCTGTCATTCCGTTGAACAAATGTTGGTTTCCTTTTATTCTTTCATTTTCCATGCAGTCAAAGTTTGCTTCTCGAAGTGTGTTCTTTATCAAAAAGTCAAACATTGAGAGCAGTTATGATTGACAAGTTGTATATTAGTTGTAACTGACAATATAGTTTGCAATTCTTTAACCGCTTTCTCATATTATTAAGCAAGCAATTAAATAATTTTTATTTCAAAACAAGAAACATGTTCTTTCGTTTTCACATAAGAATTCAGTATTAATTCCATGCTTTCCATCGATTAGTTATAAAACTGCACATATTTAGCACAAATTTAATTTTCTTGTCTTGTTTTATCTCCTACTAATAAAATTCATGGTTCGTTACTTAAAGACTCTAAAGATGTAGAATACTACATATGAACTCTTGGGGTATTTGTAATATTCTCTTCCGGTGTAGTTATTGCTCAAACAAAGATAATTGAATTTTCAAGCTAAAGACCATGAGACCTAATGTTCTTTAAAAAGAAACTCATTAATCCTTAATTGACCATAATTGCTGGTCAAAAGGTCACTTTTCTGTTTCTTTGCAGCCAAAACTATTCTAAAATTATTTTCGATTGGCGAATTTGGATTTTCGGGAAGTTTTCATTCTCATAAAACTCTTCTGGTGAATGATCCAAAATCTAATCCCTCTTTACCACCAGCATTAAAAAATTTGCTTCTTCACTGAATTTCTTTCTCTAATCAGTCAACTGATGGCGCCAAGGGCTTTGTCTTTTACCATTCTGCCAGAAATTTCTGGAATATTTTTCTCTGTGTTTCCCGCTGTAAGGATACATTTCTGCATTTTCAGAACTGTAATTCCGCAAATTTACTAATACAATTACAATTGTTAATAGTTTCTTAAACAAATTACAAAAATCGCACAAGTAAAATAACACTTCCCTGCTTTGCCTGTGTGCCGTACGGGTGCTGCTTTACTGATGTACAGGCAATCTCATTTCTTTGTTGCTTTTACTGTTTTGTCCGTATTTTTTTAATTTTTAGTATCAAATCAATCTTATAGACGGCGGTAGACATGTTGCAAGTGGTAGTTTGTGAAGTCTATTTTGTTCTGTTACGATTGCTTCAAAAGCACGAACTTTTGTTTCACGTTATTTGCATGACCCATTGAATTTTTATTTTTCAGTGCTTAACTGTTCGCGGAGTTTGCCACTGATTTGATAAATTTATTGATGTAAAAGTAGTTAAAACTTCGTTTTACTTAAAAGAATGGCTGTTTCAGAAACGGTGCATCTAATTTCTTGCGATTCAGACTGTGATTCGGTATCAAAATCTGAAACGTCTGCATATGAGTCTGAGGGTGGTGAGTTCTATAGATGACTTTGATACTAGTATAAAACAATAGGGCGGTAAAGATAAGAATTTACAGTTTCGAAAGGACGTTACCGTTTAACGGACTGAAAAGATGCTTTTAATACTACACTTTCGGATTTCTTTCTTGAGCCAGACCAGATAAAAATAACATTTACGTCATAGAAATCAAATGGAAAGTAGAACTTTGAATTACGCTCACTACATCACAATGAGCTTTGAATTACATTGCAATATAAAACCCATCACCATGCTTTTTTGTTGTATTATATTATCCTCAGAACTTCGATGTTGCTGCAGAAGGTAAAAGGAAGATCTTCCGGGGTGTTTAAGAGCTCCGCTAGAACTAAACACTTTTAGAAGTCGTTTTACCGTCAGGGGAGAAAAAAATGTCTAAGACTCTTAAGATCGTGTGATGTGTAATTACTAAAATAAAATGACAGCAGCAAAAAAAGAAGAGACTTGGTTATTTTTACCTGGACTGTGCCTCGTGCCTTTGTTTTAAGATATATTGCACTAAATCAAGTCTTTGGGAGAACAAAAACGTTAAGTAAATGTAACTGTAGTAATTGTAATCGAACATAATTGTAAATTGTAATTTTATATATGTATATGTTACCGCTAAAACTCGAAAGTCGTTAATGTGCATATTACCTAGCTAATCCGCAGCTTAACGAATTTGTTCCGTTAAAGTGCGGAATCAAGAGTTTTTTGCGTTTTATTTAGGTAATTTGCGTATTAACGTCTTCCGTTTGTTTGTTTCTCTCATTTCCTTTACATCTCCTTTCTTCATTGTATTAACTTGATTCTTTAGCTATCGAAAAATAAACAACATTATGTTAATTTTCTTAATTGTAATAATATTTTAAACCGTTTTATTCTTTGTATTAATAGTTTTTAATTGATTGATGATTGATTCTATCAACTTATTTGTTGATTGTTTGACTGTATTAGTTTGCTTTTTGGATATCGAAAAATAAATAACTAACATTATGTTAATTAAACATTAAAAAAGAAACGTTGCTGTTATTCCAGCAAAGAACTTATTTTCACTTTAACGAATGCCTAGTAGGTAATGTTCAGATTATCTAGGTCATTTGCAGATTACCTAGGTCATTTGAGAAGTGAAACAATCTTCCGCATATTAACGGATCACCCTAGTTAATATGCAGATTGGCTAGTTAGCTGCAGAATAACTGGTTTCCTCTATTTAGCGGTAGCATAATACGTATATACAACTGTAAATATATAGCTTCTCTGTCGGGTGACCATGTAGGAAGAAAAAAAAACTTCCAAGGAAATTATTTATTTTATTTGTAGTAAAAAAATTGCTCTAAATACTTAAAATATTACAGTTCTTAATTTCAATAAAATAATAAGTATATATATATATATATAATATGAAAGCTTTCAAATTTTCTATTATGCCTAAAGGGGCTTTTTTTAACGTCTTGTGCGTTACCTTTATTTATTAAATATAGTTTTCTTCGATATTAAACCATAAAATTTAATTCAACAGTAATATCACAAATAAAATTTAAAAATAGCATAGCTTTAGAATTTCCGATACAGTGACTCGCGCACTGAAGATAAAAATACTTTTTTTCGTACAGTGTTGCCATTGCCCGCTTTGAAAACGTTGAGTTTCTTAATCAAAAGCTCATAAATGCTTTATAAAATATGAAATAGATAATAAAAAAATTCCAAATTTGGGCTTTCAGATGCCCATATTCGGATGGAGACGTACGTTATTCAAAATTTGATGGCTCTAGGTACCGCTGTTTTATCACATTGCGAGAAACATACATACATTTATGCAGATTCTTCATTATTTAATTTCTTTAAATATAATACAGGGCGATAATATTTGGTGGCAACAATTCGAAAAGTCATTCAGACTTTTAAAGTTTTCGACGCAAAATTTTAGAACGAAATTAATAGCCCTTCTGAGCTAACGCCTTTGGGCTAATAATAATATATCATAATAGCTTTAATAAACGTTAGTTTTAACAAAATTTTCTTACTTAACGTACAAGGAACAAAAATATGCAATAAAAAATGTGGAAATTTTAGATCAAAGTCGGGAAAAATGAAACAGATAAGTGATTCACAATCTATTTATAAACATGCAGGTACCTCGTTCCTTTCCAGTCCTTAAATGCCTCGTATCTTCCACTTTCCAACATAACTCTGAATCGCCAGAGGAAGCTACGCACAATTTTTTTTAGCTTGAGGAAACACCAAACTCATTCATACTCATCTAAGACACAGAGGTTTTAAATCCAAAATTTCATAACTGAAAATTGTCTGATGGTGTTCAGCAATTCTTTTATTAACTTCGTATAAATTTAAATAAATCGTCACTAAATCGATTTCCTTTTGAAATATTTTTATGTCATTCATGCAGAGTCTCTTCAGTGTACAGTTCATCAGCTTAACCCATTTAATACTACACTTTCGGATTTCTTTCTTGAGCCTGACCAGATAAAAATAACATTTACGTCATAGAAATCAAATGGAAAGTAGAACTTTGAATTACGCTCACTACATCACAATGAGCTTTGAATTACATTGCAATATAAAACCCATCACCATGCTTTTTTGTTGTATTATATTATCCTCAGAACTTCGATGTTGCTGCAGATGAAATATATACGAATATAATTTTCATAAACCTGAGCTGTGTGTATCAGTTCTTGTATAGTACCTTTTCTTATTTCATCAAACATCATATTAATATTATTTCATAAAACCGAAAAGAAATTTTTGGTTTTCCTTCTCGGAAGACGATTGTTAGGAATACGAAGGCCAAATAACGTAACAGCTTCTCATTTTGTAATGCATGTATTTCATATTCAAACTTTACCTAGCATAAAATTCTAAAAAGCAAAATTTGAAGGTTTTTTTAACTTTATTAAATTCTCACTGATATTTTTTCTAGAATTTGGAAAAACATGTCGCTAGATGATTCTTTGAATGAAACAGAGAGAGCTAAACTAGCAGTATGGGACTACCCTGTAAGTGACAAGTACACTAAAATTTGGTGGACCATGAAAGAAACCGGAATGCCTAAGACTTTCGAAAAGGGAATTGAGAAAGTGTTGATGTCCAAAGGCTCACAAGAAGGGTTTGCTTTTATAGGTAAAACAAAAAAATTCCTCAAAATTTCCAAAAGCAAAAAACAATAATAAAGATTTTATTTAAAAATATATGCCAAGAGAGGGATTGAATGTATTTTTAACAATAAAAAGGAACTAACAGAGTTTTATACTGTTTAAGAGACTTCATATGTAAAATAAAATTTTATTTAATTCTTAACTTTTTTCTTTGCGAAATTGCGTCGCTTTCGTATTCCAAAACTGGAGTGTGTTCACCCGTTACAACTTTGATGCGCCATAGTGCCGTTGCTTTTTTTCTTAACATAGACTGATATTTAATACAAGGATTCAGGGCTGGTAATTACGCATTCGTAGTCATGCAAGAGGGAAAGTAAAAGCTTGATATATTATCAAATAATGTTTACCGTCGTATGTTTTAACCAATGGTATCTATGCCCTTTTTTGCGATAGCACTGCATATACTGATCACGAGACAAACCCATTTTCACACACAGTTTATACTTTCTTCTCATCTAACTTTTCTCTAAACAGTCTTGAGCAAAGGTGTCTAGGCAGTCCATTCGTAATGTACTGGTAATGCTTAAAATTAATATTTAATTATATTATGATGAAATTTTTGCTGTGTTTATTCGCTGCCATAAAACTAATATTCAAAATTTAGATCATGTTACGCTTGTAAGTGGTTCATATCTTATATCGTGTATAAGGACCTAACAGTATGCAAAATATTAATATGTAATAATTATAGCAATTAACGGAATACCTATGCTATACGAAATAATACGGCTCAGCCTTATAATTCCAGTTTGCTTCAAACTATTCGACATAAACTATGTATATTTTATAAAATAGCAGAGTTAAAACGTTGTCTTAAAAACATTTTTTCAGCTTCTTAAATGCTTTATAGGAAGTGGAATAAAGGAAAAGGAAGGATTTTTTAATTAGTGTAAATTTAATGATCACAATCCGATTAAATAAGGCTCAACCAATAAATTTACAACAATGCTTTATATATATATAATGTTTCAGATTTGTTTGCTTACTTTTTTGCTCTACATAATCTTTATATAACAGTCAAGATACAACACAGCAGTTTAATGCAAAAATTTTGGAAATTAACTAAATTCTACCAATGTGTGTATAGTTAAAGTTTAGTCAACTCTTAATCAATAAAAAATAAAATGTGATAATTATTAAAAATTTTATCGTGAAACTATAATAATGAAATTCAGAGTTAGATGTCCATGTCAGCTTCGCTCTTTACATGCGCTTTGCATTGCATTGTGTTTAATGTTCTTAGTCGTTTGAAGTGGTAACTACTGATTGTACTGATTGTGCCGAAATGATAAGAGCTGTACAAGAGCTTTTGTGGAAACTTCCTGTTAATTTTTTCCTTTGGGAAAATAAATTCTACCACGCTGTCATTGGTTCTATGTACATTCAATCCATTACGAACCCGTACGCATGTAACAATATAGTACTTTAATCGTTTAAGCTTGAAACAGTTACCAAAATTAACTTCTCAAGAAGCAAAAATTTATTTTGTTAATTGTTTTAGTTTCTGTAACTTCAAACTTATACGATCAAGTGTATTACTTTTAGCAACTAGTTTTCCAATAAATAACCGCATATACTGTCATATGACTTTTCGTCTCGTCTGCCTTCTAACTAAAGAATCAAAGTTAACGTAAAAAGGTTAAAATAGAACAATTTGTTAACACGTGGACCTGAGGGTTATACAACTCACAGTCACAGAATCCGCTAGCTTGTGAGTAACCAGAACTCACATTCAAAGTAAATAAAATGCGAAGTACAAAATTAATATGTCTAATTAAGCCATAGCTCATCTTTAAGCAAATGCTCGCAGAGCAATTGCAGCTGACATGGAAACTAACACAGAGTGTTCGTTAACCTTTGCTGTCAAGCGCTGTCTAAAAAACTTAAAACCTAGCAGCTAAATTACACTTTAGCCAATTTGCTTTCTAGTAGAAGATTATGAAAGTAGAAGGTATAAAAAGGCTAAAATAATAAAAACCTTACAATTTAAAGCGCAAATAAATATTTTACTAGTTTCTATGTTGTTGTTCCTTAGTGTTCTGGGACTGAAAGATAGGCAATAATTTGTCTGATAGCCTAAGAAAGTTAGACTAGAGTTTGGATTAAGCCAAACTGAGTTTAATCTTATATTTCATGGGGAAAACCTCTCCCTTACTCGCAGCCAAAGACTGCAATACATTGCAATTTATTTATGACACGTCGCAACTCTGCTGAATGAATGACTCTGAAATGAATGTTCAGTTTGTATGCCATTCTGTATCTGACATCTAGCAGAACAGTTATAAATTCTACTTCAATAGATATTCTTATGACTTTTAGCTTTTCAGTGTGTTATAAAAATATCCAATAAAAACAATACAACACGACTAATTGCAAAGGCAATCTGCCTGAAATTGCTGAGGGAAATATTGCTGTGTTCTACGGGTTCGTAGATTTGGAATGATTGACTAAAACGGTGATGAATGAAAACACAACTTATTAGCCAGTATTTCTCAGGACAGATCCAAAACCACGCTTACAGTCGTCAAAAAACTACGACAAGCGCTCTGAAACAATCAGCAACACAGCTTTCAGGATATCAAGCTATACCAGTTGTAGAGACATTAGGTTATTTCGAAGCAGGAGAGATGAAAAATGAGCAATGCCCTCGCTGGGACTCGAACCACGGACCTCTCGAAAACTCGCCGAGTGTGCTGACCACTACACCACGAAGGGGATGCTAAAAAGGCGGGAGAAATACCTTATACTTTGAAGACATCTTCACGGCAGAGCACTCTAGTACAGCTCCCGTCTCGGTTCTGTCATTCTCGGAACTCAACGTACTCTCGAGACCCCCCACGTTACAGCTCGCGGTCCACTCGACGATACACTCGATAGCCTCAATGATGCACACTCTCGATGCACCAACTCGCGATACAATCGACGACCAACTCGACATTTAGATTGCTACTCCGCGTACAGACATGGTTTATATATCTTTTGACCTGCCTTTGAGAATATTCTGGACCAAACCTGTAAGAATTCGTTGCAGAATGTTCTCCATCCGTCTATGGCATACCGCCTACTTTGTCGCCAAATGGGCGATTTCGCACCAAATATTGCGACCCTTGCCTTCCTTGCCATTTTTTGGAAACCCTAAAACCTCTTTGCGGGGAAGCTATCTTACCGCGGCTGGACATTTCGTAACACTGCCACCTCCCAAGGACTACACGTCCCAGGCAGTACAATCCTTTGTCAGAAGATAAATTCGATACAAACAAATGGAAATAAAACTAACAAATAAGATAAACAAAGATAAAGCAAACAAATATTTACACTATTTACAAGTTACGTACACAAATTAACTACAAAACAATTTTACATTATAGAAAGTTCAGAATGAGCTCAAGACATTCCATACTGACCAAGATGCAATTCAAGACCCACTCGACGATGCACTGACGATAAACTCGACGATGCACTGCTACTTCACGTACAGGCAGGGTTTATATAGCTTTTGACCTGCCTTCGAGAACACTGGGGTAAACCGGTAAGAATTCGTTCTAGAATGTTCGCCTTCCCTCTGTGGCATATCGCCTATTTTGTCGCAAAATGGGTGATTTCGCTCCAAATCTGGCAACCGTCCCTCTTTTTGTCATTTTCTGGCAACCCTAAACTCGCTTTGCAGGGAAGCTATCTTACCGCGGCTGGGCATTTCGTAACACAGGCCCCTCCCAAGGAGTGCCCATTCCGGGTATTACAATCCTTGGTCAAAAGCCAAATTTGATGCAAACAAAAGGTAATAAAACAAATAAATAAGATAACTAAAGAAATTTTTATACTATTTACAGTTATATGTGCAAATTAACCACATAACAGTTTTAAATTTTATAAACTTCAGAAAATTTCAGCTCTTTCAGATTATTCATCCCCAGGAAGTCACCACTCTAGTTTATCCGCATCATGTGTACAGTTCATCTTGGTATTTTTAGCAGTTGGTACAATGTACTAGATCCCCACATCAAAATATAATCCTGTTCTTAGTACCTACAAAAGTAATCAATCAAGCGACTTTAGGAATGCCTTTTACCAGCAGATTTTCTCTACATCAATGTATTTCATCCTCTTACAAGATTAGACCACCTCTCTTACAAGATTGTGCAACTAATATTGTCAATACTCAAGCGTTAAGCTAAAATCACATGTTTTTATTCTTGGATATTATTTTCTTTTCAAAAAGCAAAAACCTGAAAAAATCTGAAACAATTTTTTCATTATTACTTAAGGATGCCACATCTTAAAAAATGATACCATTAGAGCCCATTCTTAAAAGTGCTTGCTATTAGAAATCATTAAATTAGTTCATTTTGGGGAAAACTCCCCTTTTTGTTAACGTGTCTATACTACAACTGGAAGATGATGTAAGAGTACATCATAAATAAACTACATTAAAACTATCCATACTAGCCTATATTAGCACTATATCTTCCTCATTTTGTACAGTACATTGTACAAATGTACAGTACATTTCCGGAATTCACAAAATTATTTCCATGCTAACTATAATTTCTCGGGAAATTCGCTGGAAATCTCAAGAAGAAAAATTTACGTAACTGAGAAGCAAAACTTTTGAAAACCTGCGGCAATACACGATCTTCTTACAAAGTTTAAATTTGATGGGTAATATCTAGTGTTAAACTCTATGTAGATGGTAAGCGACTTATCGCTAAGTTTGTCAGGACTGAGTGTTCTGTACGTAGTCTTGGCAAAGATCTTTGTGAACAGCTGAAAAGTCTCTAAGTCCTGATCTGGAACAGGGAGCTGAATGCAACTATGTTCTGGTTGTAGATACTGTGCTTAGGTGGTAGAATAACTGCACTTGAAAGGGATTTAAAATCCTCTTTTATTAAATCAATATTATTTACAAATCACTTCCCAACTCGGGAGGGATACAGAAAGTAAAGTACAGAGGTTTTATATTCAAGTAAATACTGTAATTTTGCATTGAGCATAACTAGTACTGCACCGCCCTTAACGTGCACAGCATACGTTTTTATTTCTATTTTTGCAATAAAAGCATATACTGCTTCTTTGCTACTTTTGTTATTTCCGTTTCATATTGGAGAGATTTTTCAACCTGATCTTGTAATTTGATTATATCAGCACCATCATTAAATCAGACTGATTCTTTTTCCTGTTTAAAAAACAAAGATACCATTGTTATCAACAGCTCTGTCATATTCAAAAATATGAAGAATGTTGTAGTATACTCCCCTTACGAAATATATTACTAAAACCAACATATTTTCCTCCGTTAAACAGCTGATTCAACTCAAGTAAAGTATGCTGTGATGACAAATTGCGAACTCACCTCTGTCGGAAGTGAATTCAGTCGGAAACCTCTAGCCTTAGCAGTTCAGCAAGGTTCCCCTCTTAAAGATCAGCTTTCTAGCGCGTAAGTATGCATATATGAATACAAGCCTACTTAACAATTTCTGTCAAGAGAATTTTCTAAATATTTGTTTACATGAAATCCTAATAAATTCAGATTTCTATTCGCAAAACCTGTCAAGTTTAGTGTCAGTAGATAATCGATAATTTACCAAACATTCCTTTTGCATTTAAAAAATTCAGTAATTTGTGTGTTCGAATAGTTTTGATACTAGCATTACAGTCTGCTTTTGTTCATAGGATTTTGAAGCTATTAAATCAAAGAAAATTAGAAGGCTTAAAAGAAAAATGGTGGAATAAAAATCCAGCTAAAGTTGAATGTGATGATAGTGAACAACAAAGCGATGGGATAAGCATTGCGAATATTGGTAAGGAAATTGGATATTTAATTCTTCAGACTTCATTTCTAAGATGAATGTATTAAAATATGTTTCTTTTTTAGGTGGGGTTTTCATTGTCATCTTTATAGGAGTAGTTCTGGCATTACTGACTTTAGGCATTGAATACTGGTTTTACAAAAAACGGAAGAGGAATATTAGAGTCGTCACAGTCGAAAAATATCCAAGTGAAAAACATAGACGGCGTTAAATAAGCAGTTGGAGCATGTAACACATTGTATTAAGCTACTTTATCACGTGAATAAATGTTTTGTATACAATGAAATACAATTATGAATCAATATTAACATGAATGAGATATATTACGAGAAGTATTTATGTGATTTTTCTCGGATTGCAGCTTGATTCAACCATGTTGGAAAAAGGTTTCAACTAATAACGCGTATAGATAATAACGTATAAAGCATAATGAATTTTTTGATTTGGATCTTTTCTGAGGTTACACAGGATAAAACAATGCATAGTTCATAGGTATTATTTAACTATAATGTATTTCATTAAGCAACAGATAATTAAGTATTTTTATGAATATAATAATAATTAAATGAAGATTCTTTTTCTGTGATGTTTAATAAAAATCAAAGGGTACAACCTGTCTGCAGCTAACTTATAAATCATTATTAAACAAGTCAAAAGCTTTGTTAGATAGTATCAAAACTGAATAAATATCACTCACATTTTTATACTGCGGATAAAGATACCAAGACTAAAATATAATTTTGTGTGTGAATATATATGGTGGATTTAGATTTATACCAACTAAGTGGGACGGAATCCTTTTGGATATCCCATTTTTCCGATAATCCATTGTAACTATTTTCGTCAATTAGAAATAAATACCTTTAACATCGCTGAATAAAAGCAAACATTACAATGCATTTACTATAAATAGAACATGTTTATATACCTATATAATTTAAAATAATGTTTAGAGTTTATTTTTTCTTATGATTCGAATCTTGGATGCAACACAACAGCCACTAAGTCTTGCTACGCCAGGTTACATTTTCACAGAAAATATACTTAATTTTCTCAGCTGTGTTTGTATTTGAGTTTTCATATAAGTGTTATTTTTTGTACATTTTGCATAAAACCGGGTTTAAAAATTTTTCTACTTAAATTTCCTTATTTTTCGTTTAATCACATCGAATAATGTGAATCGATAAGTTAAAAAACACATCATATGCCATCATATTCCAGTTTCAAAAGATCCTCTTCTGAAATATGCTCAGGATCAGTAGTTAACCACCGATAAATTTCCTAACAATATAGCAGAACTTCACTTGGGATTTAATATATAATGTTTTAATTATTTATTTGAAACCTTGAATCCATTTAAGGCTTAACAACTTTCAGGTAAAATTTTCAACAAAGCTTAAATTTTAGTTGACATAATCCATCAATAAGCGTATTACTACCATAACTTATCACCAGAAAAGAGGTTTATGTCACCGTTAATGACACTTACTGCGAAATATTATTAAGGAGGATAGATTGCTTTTAAATAATTTGCTTGTTTTTGCGTTTCTACAATACTCATCATAAATGCAAAATCTTAGGCTTCATAGCCTCATAATAATTCCTACTATATCAGGATACAAATTTTTATCTTTTCTGTATAACATCTGATTTCTTGTGTTAACTGTACTATGTTGTGCAGATTTCACATATGTGGTATATTTTTTAATTAATTTGCCCTCACCAACTAAGGACTCTTTCTTTTACATTATATGCAGTTAGTTATGCGTCTATTTAAATTGTAGATATGTATATTCTGGAAATAATTGCTATGGATGTATTTCCATTTTTAAGAGCTCACCCCCAAAAAGCAACTTTTATGAATTTTAATTAGAATTCAGACATCTACGGAAATACAAATGTTATAAATTTAAAATTCGAACTTTACTGGTTTTTATTTTAAGACATGCTGTTCAAAGATAAACGGTTACTATTGCGGCGGATTACACAAAGATAAAAAATTCGTGTATGCTGTCCCTCACAAGTCGCAGTGTTTGAGCTGTTACGAGGTGTGAGATAACAAGTTCAGACACTGCAAAAGCAATAATTCGTTCAGTTATGTCTCCACTTGACATAACTTCACAGCCAGTGTCAAGGTACTTTAGCCATCTGCACTGTGTCTGTCACCAAAGCCTCTCGATTTCGGGAAGGCTGACGATCCAATGATCCTGTTACTCCTCGGATATCGTTTCAACTATAAAGAATCAGAGGACGTAAAATACAACTAAATAATAATAATAATAAGAGAGCGTGATTAATTCAGTGTGTAAACTGTTTTAGACAAAGCAAGAACTCAGAATGCTCCTAAACTAGAGAGACTCTTGCCGCTAGCAAGATCCTCAAATAATGAGACTTTGTAAACATAACTACTATTAGTACATAATATTCAACACTGTAACTTAGTAAATTTCCCCCTGTGATGGCATATAATTCCAATGTTGTTCACCTCCGGTCGGAAGCCGTCTTAGCGGCGCACTCACTCACTCATTCACTCCTTTCATTCCTAGGTTGGGAATAAAGTCAAAAGACTGTCAGTGATGAGACTTTATGAGCATCAATATTGCCAACCATTGTTTCTGTTGTTGTTGCTAATGCTCCCTTGTCTGACCTATAGTCAGCCCAAGCTCACGAAATTCCTCGCGGCATGGAGCGCAAGTTTACGCTTACCGTTGGCCACAGCCTTGACCACCATACAAGTGACAGTGCGATTTAGCACAGTTCCGCCCCTAATTTTGATGGAGAGCACCGCAAGGGACGGGTCTGAGGATCTCCCACCCGTCTTCCCCTACCACCAACCTCCTGAAAGGACTTCCGACTCGCCGCATATTTAGAATGCCCCCATGCCGCACGAACACTATACATTTACAAACATCCATGCCTTATATCGGGATTCGAACCCAGGCCTTTCGGCACAGCCGTTAGCGACGCTAACCACTGTACCGGTTGGGCGGCATTATCAAACATGCTCTTCAATAGTGAGACCAAAGACCTCTGTATTATATCCATATAATATTCAAAGCGTTTAGGTTTATATAAATCCTTTGAACTCTATAATTAAAACTGACATAAATATGTGGACTGGGTGCCACCATCAAGGAGAGTAACAAGACTGGCCAATTATCATGCTAGATTCCAGCTACCAGCGCTTTAAGTGACTTCGAAAAGATTTGCTTGTATTTGTTTGTCTCCCAGAGATCACTGATTATGCCAAATATTTCGTGTATGTTCGCATCTCAAAGATGTCTCCCTTTTCTAAGACGAACAGATCTCTTCTTGAATTTAAATCATAACGACCTTGATGAAAACCCCATGTAACATAAAATTCAAAAGATCACATTAATATCCCTTCTACATTTATGTTTTAGTTAGTTTGACGGAAATTCCAGCATTTCAAAATTTATATTTTCTACCATTAGACTCACAAATTGCTTAAGAGAGAAAGAAGAATCCTTTGTTTTCTAACAATTTCTAGTATGGAATTACTAGCGGCAATAAATTAGACCTAATATTTTTGTCCGCAATTAATGTTTTCGCATTGCTCTCGCATAGTTTTTAAGAATTACATTGGTATATTTTTGGTTCTATAACCTCTTGTTGATTTTCATGCATTTACAAAATACAGATGCAATAAAGAATGCATACTGTAAATAAATATAACACACACAAATGAGTTATTTTATTTGACATTAATTTTATTTATTGCATACACCATTCTAACCTTCTATAACTATCGCTGCCATTCTAGCAAACATGATATTGTACAATTTAGAACAATAATAAGTAAAATTAACAGATTTACGTAATAAAGGAATTATATCAGTTATGTTTAATTCGGTTGACATTTTGCACGTGAAGGCTAGACTTCAAGAAATATACAACTGAATCAAATTGAAAAATTATAAAATTATAAAATTCTTGAAGAAAGAGTATCTTACACAAACTGCACCCTTAAAGGCAATAACGTTTTCCATTTTAATAAAAAATAAATATAAATAATCTGCAGTATTATACATGCATGTCTAAAAAATTATTTACACAAGTTTTTGCTAACGTATATGGTTATCGTAATTAAACAAGTGTGTAAAGCTCTTTGTGGTAGTACTGCTAATAATAATTACGTTGGCAACTCTGAAAGATTTTAGACAGGGGAAGACAATATGCTTTAAAAATTATTTGTTATATATGTAAATTTGAACTCTTATGTCCACAGGCATAATTTGCGACAACAATTGCAATTTAACTATCGTAGAATAAACTTTGAAAGAACGGAAAACAAAGCTGATACGAGAGCATTATTGCGCTGGAATTTTCTATGATTTTAAAGTGGGACTAAATCGAGAAGAATGCTTTTAATGTTTGCAATTAGCATATAGAAATGAAGCTCTGTCTCGTGCCGCTGTATTCAGATAGTTTGCAGAATTTCGCAAACGTCAAATTACTCTTTTGTATGACTAATACACAGGAAGACCTTCGTCGGCTGTACCGCCAGATTATCTGTCGACCACACGAAAAAATATTTTCGATGATAATCGCTGTACCTACCAAATGATACAGATGGAACTCAACAATGGATCTGCAGCTAAACATAATATTATTCGTAAAGAACTGTGTATAAAAAACTAATTTGTCGTTGGGGGCCCCATAAACCATAAAATTACTAAATGATGGCGGACACTGCATTATTTCTAAACTTATAACAGGTGGTAAAACGCACATATTTTTTGGCTTTCCAGTACGTTACGAAGGCTAAATATGTGTCTTTGAATGTGACCCCAAACTAACAATGGTGAAAAAACAACAAGCAATGAAAAACGTAATGTATTCTGTTTTCTTCAGAAGTGCAGGACTGGTAAAACAGATACAGCTAACTGGTACATCACTAAATGTCTTCCACATATTCTTCAAGTTAATACTAGGATTCATCTTCTTATTCAGCAAGATGGCAGTCGAATTCATTGTACAAAAAAGGAAACAAGTGATAGAACATTCCTCCCTGTTGTTTTGATTTAGCTAGTGCCGATCCAGCTATCGGCAAAATTAATTTTGGCTGCTTTTTTTATTTAAGACAAAATTTACGGGGCAGTCCTTTTCAATTCGAGACTAATGAGGCTATAAAAGCCTATTTTTCATCCAGCTGAATAAATGGATATTTAATCTCTGGAATATTCGCCTTCAGAAGTGCACTAATATTGGAGGGAAATATTTTGAACACTTTAAGATTTGGTAAGTTTTATTTGTACCATTTAGCAACACCTTAAAAATTTCAGTGTGACTCTCGTATAATAAGTTAAATATGATTTATCTGGCATCTCGCCCAAATATTCTTCCTCCTACTGTCAATAAATGTTTGTCCAGTTTACGAAAGATTACACTCAAATTTTCTCGCTCTGGAATCGCTATAGAGAATTTATTTCCTATTATGATTCTAGCTTGCCTTTTCTACGACCAACAGCACCGAAAGCGACAAATTTTCTACGACTTTTCTCTAACCAACAGCACCGAAAGCTAAGACTGATCCGTTGTGATGGCTGTAACCACATGCAGTGTGTCACAGAAGTACATCTGTATGCCTCTGGTTTGAAGATATCCCCATGATGCTTATTTTGAAATTATGGCATGGATTAAAAAACATGTTCGTAGCGCAATATCTATTATTAATTACGGTATAGTTAAGATGCATTCAGTACAAATATGAGGACACTACGAATTCCTAAAATATGTCGATCTAAATAAATACGTCTTTAGCGCCTATAGCGCACGTTTATTTTATTTGTAGAACGAAACCTGTCAATGAGCTAATAGCTAAAAAATGTGCTATTTTGTTAAAACAACACAGTCATTATCCGTAATAAAAATGCTCAATAGTCAAACACAATATAATATTTTAAACTAAATTTAATTATTTACATAATGTTTAGAAGCAGACGTCAATAATAAATTCATAGCAAAGATGATTTTAGAATCTTAAAGAAAAGTAAAATCAACAAATTATACAAAAGGAACCAACAACTTGGCTTTATATTGTTAAGAAAGTAAGGTTAACAAGTGACAAAATTTTGTTTACATATATTTATTACATATACAGTTAGTAATACTTTAAACACAATACTTCATAATTAGAAAATGAAAATTATCAAACTCATGATTCAAAACTCCCATTATGACAGAAATTAAACATTATGACAGAAACAGAAAATATGCATTAAAATTCCTAATATAATAAAATAATGAAGTAAGCAGCTCGAGAAAATGAAATATTCGTAAAGAGTAAACAACGTAACTTTGTTACACTCAAAATCATTTTTTTTTGCCGAAAAAATTAGATATACTGTACATAAGTCTCAAAATGTCTTGTGCCTCATTCATCTTTTAAGTTTATACACTGCAGCAATCATGAAAACATACAATAGCTAATTTATCACAGACGTTAAAATAACGTTATTTATTCGCAATCGTATAAATGAAATACAGCGAAGAATAAATCAGAGAGTTAAATTCATCAATCTAATTATTTTAACTTGGTACTTTCTTATTATTACACCCCACCGAAAAGTCGCAAACTCGTTGGCGACTTTGAAGAGCATTCGTAAACTCAGTGGCGACTAATTTGTCGCCAAGATAATGCGCGAAAGACATCATCATTTTCAAAATGACAACGCATTAAGAATTCCACAGAAGAGCAATTAATCAATAAAATTTAAAAAGCAAGAAGTATCGGTAATAAAATACTTAACCTTGTTCCATGAATCTTCCTTTTAGGGCTGTTGTTATCCCAGTGTATGCAGCGATGTGTTTTCGCTTAAAAACAAATCAGGAAATTACACAAACTTGGTGCCCGTGGAATTTGGCATCGCACATCGTTTAAAGCCTATATGTGCTAAGAGCATGCCTGAGTTGCCACATAAATATTGGGTCATCCGGGAAAGTTCTGGAGCAATACAAAAAATATAAGCAAATTTCATTGAACCAAATAAGCGCTATTTTGTTCTATGACTTCTTTTCATCTCTCTGACAACTGGAAATTTCCTTTTTTTAAAAATGTTGTTAAGTTTTATTTGTAAAGAAGTTATCAAGGTGCTGTTTGACACTCTTCAAAGAAGTGAACTCCACGGTGTTCAGAGAATTTTAAAATGAGCTGAAGAGATGAAAATCCAACAGAGAAAGGTCTAGTAAATATGAGAGGTAACACAAAACATTTCAACTATACTGAATAGGTTTTTATCTGAAATTTATCGAAAATGGGGTCAAGCATTGTCATGTTGAATGAGAGCACCTCGAAAATAGGTCATTTCTAAGCGCTTTGCTTCAATTCGATTTCTACTTTTAAAATTGTCATTTGAGAACAGTATTTTTCCAGATTTATTGCCTAATTTGATGGCAACAATTCTTAATTTTCAGATTCTTCATAGTCCCATCTTACACAACGCACGTTTTTGGAATGCAACTTATTCTCAATGATACTAGAGGAGATTCTTATTCCATAGCCCGTGATATTTTTCTTGCAGCATCATTATTACTGTATAGTATTTGCTTCTCATCTCCGGTAATGAGAAATTTTAAAAAGGAGCTTCTTTATTTTTTTTCAGCAAAGAATCACATGCCCAACTCAAGTAAGCATATACTGATCTGTTAAAGTACGGGGTTCCTATACATCGTAGCAGCTTATATTACAAATTTTCTTCAAATGATCAAGTTCACGGTCAGAAATTTTGGAATATTTACACTGCCTGATAGTTCCCAAACTGTATAACATGGATTTTCAGCAACGCCTCCTTTTAGCAGGTTCTTGTTTACACTGGATGGTCATTCAGAACGGATATCACTTTCGAAGCTGAAATTTCCACGCTTGAACTTCCACCTTCAAACCGAGCCATCAAAAACAGCACTTTGACCATGTGTAGCACAAATTTTACAAACAGTCTGACTAGCATTTTTTCCCTTTTTACAATAAAAGAGCATAATATGATGAAAATGAACTTTTGCATTTTTCGTTCACCACTTGGGGGAAAAATTACACAACAATACAGACAAGAATCACGCAGCATGAGCAGAAAAGTCCATATTTAAATATCCGCTTCAGTGAAGATCACTCTTTATCAGCAGAAGCAAAATAATATGAAGAACATGCGCTTTGATTTCAAAAACCGCCAAAATTTCTGGATGATTCAGTACTTTTTGACAACATCCATGGACTCCCACACAACTATTTCGGCAACTGCTTTGCCTCGTGAATACTTTTTGGCAAATTTTCGGCTGCGATACGGATAATCAGAAACTACTGTTAATTTTACTACTGTCTCCGATTACTTAACTTATTTTGTGCATGTAATAATTTCAGCAACACATAAAATGATGATGACTAATTTTCATATGTATGTAACACCACATTATGAACATAAAGGAAGCCCTATGAGATGATAAATATGAAACATTATCCCCATAAATAGTTGCGTATCATGACAAACCAAAGTTATAAATTATGATTAAAACATTTCAACAAAAAATTAGCAACAAATGCTACTATACAGTTAGATAAAAACCAACTTTGAATTTGAATTCCTGTTGAATCTGGTTTCATAGAAAAGTTAGTGAAAACGTTCTGCACGTTGATTTTTAACAAATTTTATATTTGATATTGGTTAGTGTCTCTTTCATGTACACTAAATGAAGTTTTTTTTAAAAAAAAAACATATGAGGCTTAAAACTTTTTTTGTACATAATACTGACATTAGTATTGCACCAACCTTTTAGTCCACCAGCGGCCGACCGGTAAAATCGCTAAACAGTGGTAGTTCTGACCTAGGTTCGATTCCAGGCGAACGAGCTGGCTGCATGCACGATTTCGTGGTTTTTCCCATGTGTAGCGTTTATAAGAGCCAGTTACCCTTCGAAAGTCCTCGACGAAGGCATCCCTCCCCTTAGGCAAACAGCCCTAGTCTTCTGTGCTATAATCAACTAAACCAAACTAAAACATTAATCTTTTAACGGCACAGTGAAACTTTTGTGTGTAACTAATATGATTAGAACACTTTCAAATTTATAACTAAAAGTGAAACATGCTAATTTAAAATATAAAATTAGGCCAGAAAACAACCTTAGACTGGGTAGATTTTAAATAAAACTTTGTAGATTTCCACGAGAATATGAAATAAGCCCTCTCTTCTTTAGGAGTAAAATATTTTGTACAGGAGGGACAAACATCCAAATACATATCGAAATGAATGAAGCAAACATAAAATGAACGCAGCGGCATCTCTTGAGGTAAATCTTAATTAAACATTTAAAAGGCAAAATATTAGTATACTAAAAATATTGCAAAAAACTAAAGAGAAATTAATTAAAGAAGGTAATTTTTTGTAAATGTGAAAGTCTTCAAGGCAATTCAGTTAAAAATGTTTATAAAAAAAAAGCTTTATGATATAAAAAGCTTTATGAATTCCGTTATTATAAAAAGCTTTATGAATAATTTTAGCAGAAAAAAAAATCTAAACTACAGCACAGAAATTATAACCAACTGTAGGATGACTTTCTTATATACCTTTTTCGAACATAGGACTGATGTACCTTGACAAGAAATTTTAATGCTCGTTTAATCTGGCCAATGTATCTGACCATGGATGCTATATATTTCTCAAGAATTAAAATCAGATATAAGATTTTTAAGACTTGAACAGCGAGTTTTACCCACTGATTTCGTTACAAATTTGACTATGACTCCACCACTCACAATTGCAGAAATGTTTTGCCCTGAAAGAAGAAGAACCGATATCACATAGTCCTCAAAATCGATAGTTTCATTTCAAATCTACATCAACATTAAAGTTGCTTTTTTGCCTAATTTTACATAACCAGTTATTCATAGAAAATTATTGATAATTTTATTTCAAAATAAAACGCACCCAGTATTTTCAGCGGAAATGGAGGTAATACAAAGATACGTCTGATTTCTAAAAGTATATTAAAAAGTAATTAAACTTTACGTTATGTTTACGTTCAAAATTTACTAGTTGAAAGTCTATAATCCGCAGTCAGAATTTCACATAATATGACTGCTATTAATGACATTTATATAATATTTATCCAGTTTTTGTTCAACGTGAATTAGCCAAGCATTAAAAACAAGTATACATTTTGACAATTATTTAACCAAACTTCCAATTACATATCATTGAAACATATCATGCTAAATGCAATCGTGAACTCCAAAGGAATTATACTTTATGTTTCGAATACTTTAATATAATTTTATACCTTCATGAATTCACAACCATATTCGTCGAAATGATAGCCTAAAATTTATAATAAGAATAGTTATGACAATAAAAGCGTCATTCATAAGCTAAAGAAAATATTCAATTTTAAGGATGCCCGTAAAACAAAAGGAAGATAAAATTATTTCTCTCCTATTCATATGAAATTTAAATAACAGAATTCGCAACGACACTGAAAAAAAATACGTTTTTGGTAACATTTGCATACTAATTAATATCATCAGCAAAACATTTCTATTAATATTTAAAAATAAAATATCTTATCTGATAATGAGAGAGAACACTTAATAAAGATTTTCCTGTTTGTTGTTACGAAGAAAAAACAATACCATATAAGACTTTAAATAAATATCATTCTAAATTATGAGCAACATATGAGGCTTCAACCAAACATCAGTCCAAATGATGAAATACAGTGCAAATATGTGGCATACACTGCATAGCATTTTCTCAACAAGACATTTTCCGTTGACTTTTCTTTTCCTCCAATACAAACGTTTTCGACCTCTGACACTGTTTAATGGCTTCTTCATATGGAGGTGGTGGTTCCTAAAAAAGCAAATACTAAATACATCTGAATTGTAAGAACAAGACTTTCAAAAAAGTATACAGAAATAGCTGTAAGGTTTATCCTTAGTTTATTAACAGTTATTTTAAGTTTTGAAGCTTTCCTATCTTATTCTAATTTTAGCTTACAGTTTCCTGCCAGAATGTAAATTCAGAAACGCAGTTAATGCAAATAAGAAAGAGTACTATTTAAGTCGTGACTTCACCGACTTCGAGAGAGAGAGAGAGTCTGATTCCCTCACTAGCGCGCGTTGGCCTTTTGGATACGTCTCTCTTAGCTATTGCTACGCTCGGCATACCTTAGGCCCTTGCTTGGCTTCGCCGATTTAATTAACACTTAGGGGCCAACTAGTTAGATCTCTGATAGCTTCGGCTATACCTTTTAAATAGCTTATTTAAGCTAGTTTAGTTTAACTTATTATTATTTTAAGTTCAAGCCCGAGTGGAGGCTTTGTGTAAAGTTCCAAGTAGGAACTGATTGTAAATATACTGAAAAATAAAGGGTTGTAAACCCTCTTTAAGTCTTGCGTGTTCTGTTCACACACTTAAGCGATTATTCGCTTGTCAGTATTCGTGGGGTTCTTTAGAATTAAATAGTAAAACCCCACATTTGGCGCCCGAAATTGTTCCTAACGAACCATGCCGCTGGGTAGTGAAGATTTCTCGTTGACCCCTCCCAGCTTTCAATTCTCTCAGGCACAACCAACCCCGATGGAGGGTTTTGGATTCATCTTGGAGACTATGAGAGCGGCGATGAAGCCAACAGCAATGTTTGACGGCAAAGTATCCGTAATGACTTTTCTGGAGCAGCTGGAGTTACACTTCACATTATATCCTGTCAACCAGCCACAGAGAATAATCATCGCTAAGACGAATTTAAAAGGTCAAGCCCTCAGCTGGTACAAGAATATTGGCAAGAATTTGTTGGGAGATCCAGAACCCGAAACGTATATATGAGAGAATTTTAAAAATTCGCTATTGAAAGCATTTCCAGTTGTAAAAGACCGCGCAAGACTAGAATTATTCAGTAAATATCAACCTAATTTTGACGAATTAACAGATTTTTATCTTAAGGAAGATCCACATTGTCAAATTATTATACAGAAAGAAACCCGACAACGAAATCATCGAAATAATTTTGCCGCAGTTGCTTCCGTCAATTCAGGACTTGAAGTAAGAAATCCGCAAACGTTGGAAAGCTTATTTGGACTAGCTGTCAAATTTTAGAGTAGGCGAAAGGCGGAAAATGCGCGTGCGAAGAATTTTACGCAGTATTCAAGGTTTCACCCTCAAACGAAACCTCAAGCTCATCAGAATTCCTATCGACAAGAGGGGAAAATAGGAAAGCCTGTCAGACCAAAGCGTGGGGAAATAAAACGCAGTTAGACAAAGGGGGCGAAAAAAAAGAATTTAAACTAATCACGGTGACTATGAAGAGGGTGAAGTCACCGTGTGAGAAGGTAAATCCCTCAGAAATCAAGCTGAATACGGTAGTTGTCCAAAATTTGGCCATGCCAGAAATCCAAATACTACTAAACGACGTCCCTACGACCGCCTTACTGGATACCGGGGCTCAATGCATCTTCCTGTCACAGGATTTTTTTTAAAAACATTTTCGTCGCTACAAACTGTTTAAGACAACGGGACAACGCGTGATTGCTCCCCGGGGAAAAAAGTGTGTCTGCTTGGGAAAAGTGGGGCTACATGTTCAAATAAAAGATGAGACGCAAAAAATTAATTTTCTTGTGGTAAAGAATTTATTAACCGCAATCATATTGGGGGTCGATTGCTTACGCGCAGCTAGAGCAAAAATTAATTTTAAAGATTCTACCTTACAGGTCAAGATGGATAAAGTGGAAGTTGAACAAAACAAAATGCCAGACCTGGAGCTGAATCACCTCGAAGAAGGAGAAAAAACAAAATTTAGGAACTGTTAAGAAATTTTTCCCAGTTATTCGACGAAAAGCCTGGCTTCTGCCAGATTGTCTCGCACAGCAACGATATTGATAATCAGCCCCCAGTTTGGTCTAAGCCGTACAAGTATGACCGCCTGAAAGAAGATATTCTCGAGCAACGCATTAAGAAAATGCTCGAGGATAAAATAATTACACCTAGTACCAGCCTCTATGCTAGTCCTGTAGTTTTGTGTAGAAAGACGAATGGACTGCCAGCCGCAAATCCGAACGCATGGAGATTCGTTATTGATTACCGAAAATTAAATAGCATAACGAAATACCCCATTTATCACCTCCAGATAATAGATGAAATTATAAGAAAAATTCAGTCAACTAAACATATGACAACCTTAGACCTGACGTCAGGCTATTTTCAGATTGCAATAAAACCCGAGGATGTCGAAAAAACAGCGTTTATCACAAAGTCGGGCGTGTATGCCTTTTTGAGAATGCCGTTTGGTTTAAGCGGAGCTTCGGCTACATTTCAAAAAGTTATGGATGTTGTTTTAAGGCAAGTTTTGGAAAAAAGTACTGTCATTCATCTCGATGGTATTATTGTAACAAGCGAAACCTTAGAAGAACACATTAAACATTTAGAGGAAGTATTTACATTATTACATGAAGCGGTCCCTTAAAGTTAATCCTAAAAAGTGCAAATTTGCCGCCAAGGAATTGAGGTACCTCGGCTATAAAATCTCGAAAAACGGTATAGAAACTGACAATTGGAAAATTTTAGAGATCAAAAGTTATTCACCGCCAAATACGGTTAAGATGTTATTGTCCTTCTTGGGGATGTGTTCCTATTATAGAGTATTCATTAAAGATTTTGCTAAAATAGTTGAACCTTTGTTGGTGCTTAAACGAAAAAAGACTAGGTTCACATGGGCAGCGGAGGCGAACACGGCGTTTGAAGAATTGAAACACGCCTTAATTAATGGTCCTGTTCTTAAATTCCCGAAAGGGGATCAAAAGTTAGAGATCGCAGCACATGCATCAGCCTACGGAGTTAGCGCAGTTCTTTCTCAAAATGAGCAACCGTTAGCTTTTTTTAGCAAGATGCTTAATCAAACTCAGCGAAATTATACTGCAACTGAGCGAGAAACTCTCGCAGTCCTACTATCGGTGCAAAAATTTCAGGTGTTCTTTGGAAGTGCCTCAATAACTGTGTATTCAGATCACGCGGCAGCTGGTCGCCTATACTCCGGAAAAAATCATTCGCCTCGGCTCATACGTTGGACACTAAAACTGCAAGAGTTTAACTTAATTATAAAACAGACGCCGGGGAAAGATAATGTAGTTGCAGATGCCCTTTCGAGGATTAAGATCGATGAAGCCGGAAACACAATTAAATGTACGATGCTAACGGCGAAAATAATTGAATCCCAGGAAACAATAATCGTCGAGTTAAAAACGGACCCAGAATTTAGAGATATTTATGCTTACCTGGAAACCATGTACGAAAATTTTGAACATGTAGACTTAACGGCTATTCGCAATAGGGCAGCCCATTATGAAATTATAGATAAATTGCTCTTTTACACGAAAACAACTAACGATAATCAAGAATTGCGGCAGGTAGTCCCAATGAGTCTACGCTTAAGTATTCTAAAGAGTTCCATGACTCGAAATTAGGAGCCCATCTTGGTGTTAGGAAAACTCTGCAAAGGTTCCGCGAAGCGGTATATTTTCCGCAGTTATACAAAGTTCTGACGGCGTATGCCAGATCATGTCACTTGTGTCAATTAATTAACGACGTTAATTACCCAACCGGGTACTTAAATAGCATAAAAAACACTTTCCCAAATGAATTGGTTGGCATTGATTAGCTTGGTCCCTACCCTAGAACAAAGATTAATAAAAACAGATACTTGTGGATCGTGGAGACACATCGTGGATCATTTCTCAAAATGAGTAGAAATAATTCCCCTTAAACAGGCTTCAGCAAAAATAGTATCAGATTCGTTTCTAAATAAATATATTTTAAACTACGGAGTCCCAGTAAAAGTAATATCAGATAATGGTAGGCAATTTGTAAGTAATTTATTTGAAAACCTGTGCACAGGCCTTGGCATACGCCATCTAAAAATGGTACCTTATAAACAGCAATCAAATATGGCAAAATGCGTAAATAAAAATATAGCTAAAATTATTCGGAGATATGTTAAGAATTATCATGATCGTTGGGACAGCTGCGTCAATGAATTAGGCTTTGCCTTGAGAACAGCAAAGCATGACACTACAAAAAAACCCCGCAGAATTGTTCCTAGGAAGAAAAATTTTAACGCCTCTGAATAAGCTATTTTTCGTTCAACAAAGACAGGAAGAGTTTAAATTGAATGATATTCAGAAAATTATTAATGAGGATTTCAAAAATTCAGATGCGGCCAGAAAGTGCTAAAATTAAAGCACTCCTTGTCATCTGCACCCAAAAATAGGGTAGCTAAATTGGACCCCAGGTTTGAAGGCCCGTACATAATACAGAAGATAAATTTTCAACGGTTTACTTAAAGCCAGAAAATGGACAACAATCTATCGTGAACATAGATCAACTGAAACCCTATTATAGTCGTACGGATTTTCTAATCTTAAAAGATTTATTGCAGGCTCCTGAAATAGCGCCAAGAATATTAATTTCACCGTCGCCCAGCAAGGATCTCCCAGCAACGAAAGGAAAGGCCGCTAACACTGAAGAAAGCACAGCGAAACGAATTCAACTTCAACAAGATCCAAGCTCCGCCATAACGAGGAGTACTAAACAGATAAGAGTTCTCCTTCAACAAAAGCCAGTGCCTATGGGACATCCACGCCAGAACCGGGACCTTCGTCCTGGGGAAGCCTTTCGAAGTTTGTATTATCCAGGTCCTGCAGGACCCCTCAATGACGGCGCAGTCCCCACGGTACCTGCCCGGCTTTATACGTCGCGATTAGCGGCAAGGAAAAGTATCGTGGATACTAAATTTGAACACTGGACACCTTTGCCTCCGGGCACCACTCCCTCGGCATCAGAAAAACGCTTGGTGCCTTGCCTCACTTCGTCAGTCCTCGTCACTGGGACCGGGAGGGCCAAACCCCCACCGAGAAAACCCATTATCTACGTACTATATAGCTCCACCACAGCAAGAGGAACAGACACGACAGTACCAGTACGGTCCCTGCCAAGCCTGAACCAACCTGAGAATAAACTCGGGCTCTAGTCCTGTGAAGACAACTTATTTGCCCCCGTGGTTGAGACTGTCTAAGTACAGATCCTAGCCAGTACTTCCCAGGAATTCTCCTCAGTCGACCCCCGGGGGGAGTGCCTATGGGACAGCGAAAAGGCTCTTGCAAGATAAGCAAAGAAAACGGCAAATTACGGAACCCAAGCCACAAGAAGATACCACAAAAATATGCCAGCCGAAAAGTATGAAAAGAAAACAACCCGACGACGCGAGGTCAATCAATTCCTTTTCAGAAACCCAGAAGAACTAAGATGGTTTTTAAAGATTCAGAAATAAGGTCGGCAGGCTACAAAGCAAAGAGGAAACTGGAATTATAAACTCCCCGTTTCAACGCCCGAGGAATGAAAAGAAAAGAATGTCTAGAAGCGAATACTAGCCGTCCGAGACGACTTACAGTCCGAAGTCTGGAAGCTCCAACATTTCAAGAGTTCTGCGCCAAGAGAAGTAAAGAAGACAAAAAGATAAGTGAAAATTTTTCTTGTTTTCTATTTTGTATTGAAAGTTCGATTTATGTCATGTGTTTAAAGTTGCAAAATACTGTTGAAAGCAAGAAATTGAATTCGCAAGTTTGCGAGAATGTATTTGCAACTATCTGTTAAACAGAAAAGAAATTGAATTCGCAAGTTGGCGAAAATTTATTTTGTAAATACTTTCTTTTAGAATTCTCAAGTTCCGAGAAACAAATTTTTGAATATGTTTAGTCGAAAGACTTCAATTGTGTTAACTTGTAGCCAAGCTTTGTGAGTTTTGTATAGCAACTATAACGAATGATGTAAAATAAATTTTAAAGTATTAAGTGTTAAAATGTTCTACTGAATGTTAAAAGCTAATGTTAGATTTTAAACTATTGTAAAAGTTAAACTGATACAGATGTAAGTTTTGGTCAAGCATGACTCTAAATATCTTTGTATAAAAGATGAATTGAATGAAAGTATAGATTGAATGTGCTTAAAGTTAGGCTCTCCAGGCTTCACTTAAGAATTTTAAAATTTAAGCTTTATTTTAGGACATTAGTTCTAGTTTTGTGTTTAAGGGGTTTTCTAAGGTCTGGAAAGTCGAGATGTCAGGACTGAGTGTTCTGTGCGTAGCTTTGGCAAACATTTTGAAGTAACTCCTTAAAGTCCTGATCTGGCACAGGGAGCTGAAATCAGATATGTTCTGGTGTAGATACTGTGCTGGAGAATAACTGCACTTGAAAGAGATTTAAAATCCTCTTTTATTAAATCAATATTATTTACACACTTCCCAACTCGAGAGGGATACAGAAAGTAAAAGGACCACACTTGGGTCTAAATGAACAATCAGATAAATTTAAACTAAGCTAAATAGAAATTTAATTAAACCTTGCTCACAGAGCTAAATCGCGGAGTTGGCCTCTAACTAAATGGTGCGTAGCAAGAAATACTAATACTAGCGCACTTCAATTTATTTCAATAAGTCATCACGTAGTAAGCACTATGGCTTATAATTTTAGCTGCTAGCTGGTCAGGCGAACGTCGAACAGAATGACCGTGATCTGAGACTAAAAGCTCTCTCACACTAAGAGGTTTCTACCTCTGGTTTAAATAGTACTTGGCTGTACTTCAAATTAGCATAAGCTGAAAACGCGCGCTTCTTCTGACGGGAAGTTGAAACAGAGAAGAGATAGAAAGATTTAAATTAAAATAAAACTTTGTTAGTTTAACTAAAATCTTACAGAGATTATAGCAAATCGTAGCGGTTGGATAGTGGTAGTACGTTGTCGCAGAATTACAACATAATAACCTCGTCTCACTCAGAACAATTTCTGGAGAGCATGGGGCTAAGAAGAATTAAAGTTTCGTGTGAATGAAAATGTTTGAGGGTCAATCTAATTTCAAGAAAGAGTAATTATAATACTTCGAAACTGTTATAAAAAGAACTAATACTTTTTCCTTCCAGAGGACTGGAAGGTGAAGGCTGACGTCTGATTGAAAGAAAAGACGAAGTAGATGAATGTAAAACCTGTTCAAATTGTGAATCTGTATTTTTTTTAGTTTTAATCTAGCTTTAGATATTTGTGTAAAATTGGCCCTAAACAGGAAAAGTTTCAATGCTGGAATTCATTCAAGAAAGAATTTCTAGAAATTTAAAATTTTGCTATTAAAGACTTCTTGTCTAGAATTCAAACTCTTAAACAAGGTCGTTTAAAACCTTATTCATCGGGTAGTTAAATTCTGGTGAGGAAAGATGTAAGGTTTATCCCAAGTTTATTAACAGTTATTTTAAGTTTTGTATCTCTCCTATCTTATTCTAATTTCAGCTTACAATTTCCTGTCAGAACGTAAATTCAGAAACGCAGTTAATGCAAATGAGAAAGAGTACTATTTAAGTCGTGACTTCACCGACTTCGAGAGAGAGGGTCTGATTCCCTCACTAGCGCGCGTTTGCCTTTTGGCTACGTCTCTCTTAGCTGTTGCTACGCTGGGTCATACCTTAGGCCCTTGCTTGGCTTCGCCGATTTAATTAATACTTAGGGGCCAACTAGTTAGATCTCTAATAGCTTCGGCTATACTTTTCAAATAGTTTAGTTAAGCTAGTTTAGTTTAACTTATTATTATTTTAAGTTCAAGCCCGAGTGGAGGCTTTGTGTAAAGTTCCAAGTAGGAACTGATTGTAAATATACTGAAAAATAAAGGGTTGTAAACCCTCTTTAAGTCTTGCGTGTTCTCTTCACACACTTAAGCGATTATTCGCTTGTCAGTATTCGTGGGGTTCTTTAGAATTAAATAGGATAAGGATGCCCGTAAAACAAAAGGAAGATAAAATTATTTCTCTCCTATTCATATGAAATTTAAATAACAGAATACGCAACGATACTGAAAAAAATACGTTTTTGGTAACATTTGCATACTAATTAATATCATCAGCAAAACATTTCTATTAATATTTATAAATAAAATATCTTATCTGATAATGAGAGAGAACACTTAATAAAGATTTTCCTGTTTGTTGTTACGAAGAAAAAACAATACCATATAAGACTTTAAACAAATATCATTCTAAATTATGAGCAACATATGAGGCTTCAACCAAACATCAGTCCAAATGATGAAATACAGTGCAAATATGTGGCATACACTGCATAGCATTTTCTCAACAAGACATTTTCCGTTGACTTTTCTTTTCCTCCAATACAAACGTTTTCGACCTCTGACACTGTTTAATGGCTTCTTCATATGGAGGTGGTGGTTCCTAAAAAAGCAAATACTAAATACATCTGAATTGTAAGAACAAGACTTTCAAACTTCTTAAAAAGTATTCAAGTTATTTCATTCAAGGATAAAATTCACATAGCAAGTGAAATAACTGCAATACATTAAAAAGTATACAGCAAATAGCTGTAAGGTTTATCCTTAGTTTATTAACAGTTATTTTAAGTTTTGAAGCTTTCCTATCTTATTCTAATTTTAGCTTACAGTTTCCTGCCAGAATGTAAATTCAGAAACGTAGTTAATGCAAATGAGAAAGAGTACTATTTAAGTCGTGACTTCACCGACTTCGAGAGAGAGAGTCTCATTCCCTAATTAGCGCGCGTTTGCTTTTTGGCTACGTCTGTCTTAGCTATTGCTACGCTGAGCCATACCTTAGGCCCTTGCTTGGCTTCGCCGATTTTGTTAATACTTAGGGGCCAATTAGTTAGATCTCTGATAGCTTCGACTATACCTTTAAAATAGCTTAGTTAGTAGTTTTAGTTTAAATTATTATTATTTTAAGTTTAAACCCGAGTGGAGGCTTTGCGTAAAGTTCCAAGTAGGAACTGATTGTAAACATACTGAAAAATAAAGGGTTGTAAACCCTCTTTAAGTCTTACGTGTTCTGTTCACACACTTAAGCGATCATTCGCTTGTCGGTGTTCGTGGGGTTCTAAGTTAAAACTTTAGAATTAAATAGTAAATCCTTACATAGTTATTTTTAATTTATCAAAATCTGCTTTATATATAAACATGAACAACCAAGAATATTTATGACAAAATCCTTTGTGACATAGGAAGCATTTGTTTCAAGTACTTGGATGAACGTACTTATCAGTAGGAAATTTCATTTTGAATGATTTGATGACTGAATTCCGTCTGAACTCTCCTCTAAATCCTTTCTGTTGTTAAGAAATACAAAACCTTATACATCGACATGACAATAAACATTCTAACAATAGCACTATGATCAAAATAACCATAAAATAGTTCTGTCAAGGAATACACACACAAAGTATTTAGAATATTTAAACAATAAGTTTTATCACTGAGGGGAATTAGCTGTCTGGTTGGAATTTTCAGATTTTCTTACATCGGGAGTAAATGTAAATTCACTTTTAGAAAATTATCTATGACATTCCCCAAGTAGATAGTTTAAGTGTCTACTGAAAATAGCAATAAACATTAAACCTTTCAAGTAGCTTAGATTTTCTATTAAATTTAAATCATAATAAACACTTCTTTGATGAGCGACTCATTAGATTATGTTTCATGCTATACTTCGTGTTATTTAACTACCTTCTGGCATCCAAATGTAGCCGTTTCATTATTATAACACATCATATGTACCTTCATTATTAGTGTTGGAAATTTTTTCTTTTGCTTGTACAATTTCTCAGCATTACGAGGTAAATATGAAATTAACCCATAAGCTACTCAATCTTAGCATGGCCGGATGTACATAATAAGAGAAACTCATATATATAACAAATGTATGTGTGTGATGATTTATTTCGCTGTAGATAACTTGACGTTTGAGGATAGCTTGAAATTGTTACTTAAGTGGAATGATGGAGCTGCAGACAAATGTGGCAAGTTCAGCTGCGCGCTAAGGTAGTAATATTGCAAAATAAATTAAAATGTTTAAAATTAATCCCAAATTCAGTTCTGAAAAACCATATGCAATGATTAAAAACAGAAGCACAATGGTAAATTACATAAAAGGCGCAAAAATGTTAAAACCAAAAATGAAAAAAGAAAAGGAAATCTTAATTGGGCTTAATTTTTTGTCGGGTAACATATAATGATTGTACTTGCATTTCGGGTTTACATATAATCCAAATGTTACGTTAGAAGTTGTTTGTAACTATTTTTACATTAATGACCGGTTTAAAATTTGTTGTTAATCAAATTTCATTACCTAGCACTGTAAGGATTTTAAGTTTTACTAACATTTATTTTATTTCAAAACTTTGCTATCCTGTCTTATTTTCCATTTCCGGCCAGAATAAGCGCGAGGAGAATTGTTTGTAAATGAAGTTACAAACTGTATAAGTATTTAAGACATAGCTTTTAGCCAAAAAAAAAAGAGAGCGAGCGACTTCTCGCTGCTTTCACGCGCGTGCTTTTCATGTCTGCCTTTAAGGCCAGAACTTAGTTCTCGCTGACATTTGAAGACGTATTGTAGTTTTTGCGTTCCGCTAACTACATACGTAGTGTTAAAAGGGCGTTACTACTCTCTGTAAAGCATCTAAGTTTAGTTCTTATTTAGTTAAGTTAAATTCTTATTTTCTACGCTTTAGACCATAAGTGCTGGTCTCTGTATCCCGACGTGCGGGAACGGCTGGACGCTGTGAGAAATAAAGGGTAAATTTAACCCTTCTTATCTTTGTTGTATCTCCACGCACGAACATAGCTTGAGTAAGCTCTCTGTTCCTACTCAGGACTCCAATTACATTTGCAAAGGCAATTAGAAAGCACAGAAGTCTTGACAGCACATGCTAGGCTTAACACCAGTCTCATCCTACTGGGCATATCGAATTAATTTTTTCATTTCAAAACAATCGTTGCTGTAATGTCACAGATTCAGGAACAAACTCTTCCTTTTAGCTTTTTTCTTTTTATTCTATGTTTTTTTGGTATCACTTTTCAGATGTTTTTATTTTTTCCCTGTTTTGGATGGCTCGTATTTATATGTTTTATCTTTTGATAACGATGAGCTCAAAAAAGGAAAAAAAAGTGGTTTTTAAACGTTTTTAAGCTTGTTTGTAGTTTTAATGCTATAATTTTGCAATTTTTGCACTATTTACTCCGGCCTATATGGTATCAAATTTTCATATGTTATTATTTTTCCTATGTTGGATTGCTTGTGTTTACATGTTTTACCTTTTGGTCTCGGTCTGCTCAAAAAGGGAAAAAATCGTTTTTAAGCATTTTTAAGCTTGTTTATAGTTTTGATGCTATAATTTTGTAATTGTTGCACTATATACTCCGGTCATTATTGTATCCAATTTTAATGTGTTATTTGTTTTCATGTGTTGGATTGCTAATGTTTATATGCTTTATTTTTTGGACTCGATTTGCTCAAAAAGATAAAAATTCAGATTTTTAAACTTTTTCAAACTTGTTTATGGTTTGCACTTCTTACTCTGGCATGTAAGTACTGTACTTATGAAGACAAGGATTACTTTGATTAATTTTCTGAGATTATTCTAAGTATTAAACTCTAATTTTTTATTTGTGTCTTTGTTAGTTAAGAAACAGGCTTAGTATTTACTTTTTTGTTGCACTAACACCCCCCCCCCAATGTCGATGAAACGAAAAATGTTAATTCCTTTCCGCCCCTTTTTTTTTCCTTTTCTGTTTTGGTTTTACCATATCTGCACCTTTCATGCAATTTACCACTACGCTTCTGTATTTTTATTATTACATATGATTTGCTCCGAACTGAATATCAGTTGAATTTTAAACTTACATATATGCATGCATATACAATGGATAGAGAAGATTAGATTAGATTAGATTACATTTATTGATTAAAGCAACGTATACAAGGGCTATTTATAGAAAAGGAAACAAGAGTTTGCAAAATAGTAAATTTGAGAGTCTGTCTCCATATGGTCATTAAACAAAATCGGTAATGTCAATGAATCCGCAGACCAGAAGAAGTAGAAAGATGAAGATCCAGCTGCATAATGCAACAACTATATAAATCGTGCCTGCTAAAAAGCTACACGCAGTTACAATTTGATATAGATATGTTATAAATATTAACATCATTATTGATTTTTAAGTTCTCGAACATTGTGACTCTTAGAGCTTTTTATAGAATTAATTTCCATGCCGGAGTCACTATATCTTATAAGTGTATGGTGTGGAGTTACAGGGGATACAGATAATAACGGAATGTAAACTAAAAAATTATCTAAACAATTGTGCAATGCCCATGCAATGAAATCACAAATTCAATAACTTTGAGATTTACTATAATAGCTGAACTACTACCATTGCACAGAATATCGTCAAAACTTGGCCATATATAGAATTTCTTCCTAACTTCAATGAAACAAACTATTTGTGTTACGACAGATTTTGCATTATTGGTGGAAGCAACAATGAGATCAATACAATAAACTCGACTCCTCCTATTTAATCGTTACATTCAAGTTAATTCAAATTCATATTTTTCCATTACTTTTTATTCGAAATTTTTATTATCCACATTATAGACGACATTTTGTATTTCGGCCTATATTTAATTTCCGAATAAGGCAATTATTTAAAAACCTTCATTATCGAAAACAGTCTTGATTGGGACTTCTAACTGCAGGAAGGAAACGATTATCCTGGCTGGCGGTCCTTCCACTGTAACGCGTGACGATATTCAATAGGTCTTTCTAGATCGTGTACCCTCGGCTACTGCAGATCAGATACAGCCCAAGAACCCCTTGTACATAGCTATGGGAAAACACCACTGGATAACTGATATCCAGTTGAAACTATACGACCAGCATACGAAATTTAACAGAAGACGTCTGGGATTTAGAACCTGTATCTTTAGAAAGTATCACAAGGTTCCACGCTGTTATAGTTGTCAGAGACTGGGCCACTTTAGTCATGCGTGCAAAGCACTCTCAGCTTGTGTAATCAGTGACAAAAACACCAAGTAGATAAATTCACAGTGCCAGTTCCGCACTGCATTAACTGTGATACATGAAACAAATCGTCAGGCACGACATTTAAGACTACACATCCAGGAAGTGCCAAAGTATGTCAGGCATACAAAGTGGAGTTGCTGAAAGAAAGCGCACCATTAGATAGCCATTCATAGAGCATCAGCACAAGTTCTACTAATACTTACAATGTCCTTCAATGTGATCTTCAGCGTTGTGAAGGGGCCATAGCACATCCTGCTCAAGTGATTTGGAGAGACAACAACTCCATAGCTTTTATTCAAGAGTACTAAACACACAATGGAAAACTTGCTGGGTTTAGTACCATGAAAAGTTCTCAGTCTATGAGCAATTTAGCGGCTATTGTTTACAGTGGCCCGCTTAGCCCGCTCTTACTTTACTAAGGTAAATTTATCGTCTCAGTACAACTGGACGTTACAAATGGAAGCATTGCCTTTACCAGCATATATTTACCACCGTCGAGGAATTGGGTTCTGCGCTTGCGCGTTGTTCAGGTGAGTTCTGATAATTTTTGCTTATTTTTTGGTATTTACATGCCGAAGTTTTGCCTGTATTTTATTGATTTTATTAGTGAAGCTATTTTATGACATTTAAAGACATTATTTTGAAGTATTTAGGTGAACTTTGATGAAATTTAAAATGCTCCTTGCTTAACGCCAATGCTGATTTTTAATATATCATGATTTGAGAAATAAGGCATTCAAATGTATTAGGTGTATAAAGATAGATAAGAAGTTTAACGTAGGTTTAGTAACAAATCATACGGTCTTCTCGGGAGGTTGTTCCTCATATCAAAGATAAGTAAAATTCATATGGGATCATTCAGAGATTGTTTGACAGTTTTTAATGATTTTATTTTTTATAAATAGTGTTTTACTGGCTTTTACAGTTTTTATGTTATGTACACGAAATTTTTGTAATTTTGCATGCTATGATTTAAATTTTCAGTGAAATGTTTTATATTTAGTTTTGAATTAACATTACAGCTGAGCATTCTATTATTGGCTTTTACTTTGCAAGTACTTCTGTGATATGATTTGATTTTACACTGCATTAGATTTTGCTGGAAAGCTCGAATACTTAATGTTTTCCATCAATTTAAACCACCATTTAGCTTTCTGAAGTCGGTAAAGTAATTTCCTCGACACCTGACATCATCCTGATACAGGAACCCTATTGCATTAAAGATAGAATTGCGAATACAAAGACTGTCAATTCATAAGGAAGAAGGAAGGTCGGCTTTTCTTGCTATAAATAAGGATACTGAATTTGTTGTGGATACTGTATAGGACGTTAGATAATAACGCAATTGGAATAATTACTGCGTACTTCTCGCCGGCAGAGGGCATTGGGTGAAATTTGGTGATATTATAAGAAAGTTATTGTAAATGTGATGGTTTTATAATAACTGCAGATCTTAATAGAAAAACATTTCATTTGGGGGCGCAGGCAAATTTAGATGATCATATGGGAATTTTGTTAAATTAATTTATCTTGCAATATAATTTGGTACTGTTAAATGCTTTCAACTTTTTGCCTACTTTTTATTCGTTTATTAGAACTGGTTACACGGATTTCAACTGGAATAAATTTTGAAAATTTTGATTTACAAATATCCGAGGAGGAAGTATTAGTGATCACCGGTGTTTGATTTCAAAAATGGACGCAAATGTGCTTTCAGATAACAAGATAGGTGGAGTCCCGAAAAATTTAAGAAGAATTGATAGGCTCTGTAAGAGATTTGGAAAATAAATAAAAAATATAAAAAAAACAATAAAAGAGGCTGCATCAAAGGAAGATCTCAATAGTTTAGTAGAGCACATGGAAAATTATTTAATCGGAAAAATAAATAAGCAATTAAGAATTAAAAAGACTGTTGAAGGAAAGGTGACTTAGAAGAACGTGCAATTGGAAAGAATGAAAAGGAAAGATAAAGCGACGAGGAAGATTTTTTTAGATTAGGAATGTAGTTGTAGTCAAGGGTATACGGAAAAAAGGAGCATATAATAAGAAAACAATAGCAATTATAAAAAAATTAACATGAAAATGAAAAAGAGAGACAAGAATTGAGAAATTTTTAGGTAGTACAGATCATTATGATAATTTTTTTTTTCGTATGGCCAGAGCGAAGTTGAAGTCAAATACAAGTCACTTGTGTCATAGACCAGAATTTGATCGGAGATTCTAAGTCAGAGATTACAAAACAATAATTAGAGACATTAGAATAAAAGTCGGCAGATCAAACACAGAGGATTTTAGAATTAGACGTAAATAATTATAATCTATCTGATGGCTGTTTTACGTACTGCAAAAATGAAAACGCAATAAAACAAATGAGGAATAGATCGGCACCAAGCTTGGATGAAATTAGTGTCATAATTACGCGGATAATGTTTTATTTTTATCCACAGTTAGTCCAGACACTTATGAATAAATGTCTTGAACTGGGTGTGTTCCTGAAGGCTTGAAAAATAGTAAGAGTGGTTTTAGTTCCAAAGGGGAGTGGCAGTTATCGCCCTATAAGCCTACTAAATGTTTCTGGTAAACCGTGAAATAAATTAATTGTAAATAAAATCATATACTTTTTCACTGAAGACGAGCTTATTTTTAAGCATCATTTTGGCTCTAAATCCGGCTGCCCAACAGAGGAGGCTTTGTTTGAAAGAGCTTCATTAGAAAATATCGAGAAAACTGCCATGTTGTAATGATTTCCTTTAACATTAGTAAAGCACTTGATTCAGCTGGCTGGCTGTCTCTTCTTAAAAGATTAATTACGGCAGGAATACATCTGTATGGAATTATACAAAACTACTTTGAAAATAAAAAGATAGCTTTTCGCATG